>JAJLZI010000035.1:0-120532 GCA_030572135.1 Intestinozyma alai | reverse complement strand
GAATTGATCTGCTAGGATAATGAATCAACCTATTCCTGGTCAACCCCCAATCATAGTTTAACGGGACGTTTTCTTGAGAGACCTAAGAGTCGTTCAGGTATTGAGGAGGCACTAACTCCAGAGTCGTGCTCTCATTATGTACGATGCTGATATTCCCACTTTTTTTTTTCTTTTGTGGGGTCATTTTTCTTAATAGTCAGGATTGTCTAGAAACGATTCTCGCTGTAGTATGTATCCCTCGAGTAACTAGGACCCTCTCCAGGATATCCATAGTGAAGAAACCGAGGAATCGCGCCACACACTTTCTACCCACAAGTGAAGGACATATCTGGTAATTGAAACAAGCGGCAGTTGCGCCCCTTTCGCAAACGTCATAACGAGTCAAAAACATACATGTTGTGGGTTCTTCCTCACATCGAATCATTGGTTCCGTACTTCCGAGAGGAAAAAAAAAACAGTGTGGGAAAAGTAATCCATCGCCAACGATTGCCGAAAATGTCACACGCCAACGCCAACCCACCGTTAAACAACAAACAGTCGTGATAAATGCAAAACTTGCAACCCCCCGCCCTTTCTTCTGTGCAAATAACACGCAGTTGTAATAAACAAGACTCTATTGTATGGTTTCTATGCTTGTAAGCACAAAAACCACCCATATAACGACGTTCTGTAGTGTGCTTAATGCCGTAATCCTCGGTTCCGGGGTTTACTGGTTCAGGAATATTATTTTTTTATTTTTCTTTCATCGCCCCAGGTTTGAATTTTTTTTTTTTATTATTGTTATTATTATTTCCGGGGGAACTTTTTTTTTTTGCCTCACTTCCCCGGGCTTAAAGTTCACGTCGTTTGGCTCAGTGTTTCTCCATTCATAGGGCCCGTTTCTTTACTTGGAGACTTACTGGTTGTTTACTTAGGGAGTGCTGGTAAAATAGACAAGTGCTAGTCAAACGTAAACGCCGTTTTCTCGAAAGACGCAACAAAAAAAAAGGGAGAAAAGAAAAACCTGTCCTAGAAAACAGCCTCCTGAGCATAAGTCAAAACGCCTGGTCAAGTTAAGGGTCACCAAAGACACTTGATATAAATCAGAAACCCCATAGATACTACCACCACCACTTCGCCCCCCCCCCTCTTCCTTCCTTGTGCCATGGCGAAACGAAAAAATTCCTCCTCGTCCAACCCACTGCCCAGTGACAAAGACAAAACCACAGCCAACCTCAAACTAATCAGTACCTCCACTGGCATTAGGGTATCCCAGGCTTGTGACCGATGTAGAATTAAAAAAATCAAATGTGACGGCCAGTTCCCGTGTGAGAACTGCCTGAAGATTGGCTTTGAGTGCAAAACCAGCGATAAGCTCACTCGACGAGCCTTTCCCAAGGGGTATACGGAGAACTTGGAATTGAAGCTCAAACAGCTAGAACAGGAGAATAAACAGCTACAACAAACCAATAAACAACTCAAGGAAGAGTTACAGGGGCACCCCCATATCCAAACACGGTCAACCACGGCAACTCCGCCGCCAGTAATCCCCACCACAAAAATTGCTAACGATAAGGTCATTTTCCAAGCTGGCGGAAACACCACCAAGAACTCGTCCGTGCAGATCAATAACCCCATAGACCAAATCTTCAATATTGACAGCAAGGGGATTATTATTGGTAACGACAATATCAACTTTGAATCCCAGTTGAACCATTTGCTAATAGACTTGAACTTGCCGTTTTTAAAGATATCCAATAGCCACAACTATCTATTGGACGACCCTAATACGTATTTATACAACCCAGCCTTTGCTAGAAACAACGAGAGGAACAACCGAGACTTGTCGGTGATCTATAACCCGTTGACGGCAACCACCACTTCCAGCAGCTCGACCCTTGCTCTAACGAAAAACCCCCAGCTTCCGTTTGACGTGTACGAGCTATTTGTTAAGCTCATTAACAACTTTAAATGCTTGTTCACCACCAAGAAGGAGCTCGACAACCAAATCACGTTATTCTTTTTGAACTACAACATCTTTATCCCCATCTTTGATTACCAGCAGTTTATGCAGTCGTACAACGCCCTCCACAACATGTACCCGTTTATATTCATCTACGATGACGGACTGATTAACGGGTTCAACGTATCCCGCTCCCACGATTACCACGTGGTCAACGAGTACCTCCCGACCATCATCCAGATATACGCCATGGTTATGATTAACGACCCCACCATAAACTTGAATTTACTTCTAAACCATCCCCACCCGCATTACGCGCTCCCGTGTCGGGCCAAATACAAGTCCAACAGTGCTTATGAATCCCCCGTGTCTATAGTCACTTCTTTGTACGACTTTCTCCCGTACCTCAACGGCTTCAATATCCTGGTGAACCAGCTCCAAACCCATCTCTTGTTCTTGTACTATTCGTTGGTGACCAACAACAAGGAGAAATCGTTGATTATGTCGGCATTGGTGAATGCATTTATGGGGGTGCTAGGCATCAATTTAAACCTGAAAAACTTGTTCTTCAACGACTTGTCCTTGAACCAGCAGCAGCGGCGTAATCGGGTAAAGATCTTTTGGGTGTTCAAGGTGTTGTTGAAGTGTTTCAATTTGAAGTTTGGGTTCAAGCCCAGCTTGAACACCACCGTGATTAACCCGGTGACGATCGACCGGTACTTCCAGTTGACTCCAGAGAAGTTGTCGTCCTTGCTAGATGACGATGATGACTTGTTCAACACTATGTTGAAACCGAGTATTGAGTTCCTCAACCTTATGAATATCGTGATTCCGTCGTCGTTTTCCCCAAACTACTACCAGTACTTGAAACACAAGAAGAAGAAGCAGCAGCAGCAGCCCCGTAGTAATGTTTCGTCATCCCATAGACTAGATTGGATCCTTAACCAAGACGATGGGGATGGAAACGACGGTAACTTAAACTACAACTTTAACCAGTTTCTCATTATCGATAAGAACTTGTCGAATTGGAGACGGTCGTTAAAGCAAAAGAAACTACAGTTGGTTCCACTCCATATGGAGATGGGTTTGCCCAACTACTTGAACATCACCGAAAATGATCTCTGTCACGAGTTGGCGGTGAAGTATAATGCCGTCAACTCTTCGTCCTCGTCGTCAACTATTCTGCAAGAAGGATTGGCGAAGTTTGTTAGTACTGGGGTGCCGGACATATACACTGCATCGCAGTTGATTAAAATCCAGTTAAACTTCCACTACAGTCTAATCAGGTCGATGAATTTTCTCAATTTCATTGTCGACAAGGAATTGGATTACCAGCAGTACCAGGAGATCTCGGTCCTTTCCCAAGAAGTACTTCGATACTTTGTGATTATCTTTGGCCATGTAGGCAAATCCCGAGAGACTTTATACCGTGTATCCCCAAAACAACGACTGCAGTCGCACCAGCACCAGCACCAGCAGCACCAGCAGCACCAGCAGCACCAGCACCAGCAGCACCAGCAGCACCAGCAGCACCAGCCAACTAATCCGCACGTAATGTCTAGTCTAGGATTAGACGTTGATGAAAACGGATTTGTTCATAACTTTGGGGGCCACAAGAAAAGAAAGGTCGACCAGGTTCCTGAACTAACCCAATTCAAACGGGAAATCCCGGAATCGCCGTTCAACTATATGTTGAATGGGTTATCGTTAACCGTGATCAATTTGAAGAAATCCATAGTGTTGCAGATGTTGTATCTCTTGCTATCTCAGACTGAGTTTGTTCAGCGGAACGGTAGTGAAGCTGATGTTGAAACGATGAAGGATTCAGTAGATCTCTTGCAGAAAACGGTGGAATTGTTCATTAGTGTGTTTATCAATTACCATACGGGTGCCGACAAGTCGGAAAGAAAGGTTCGGGAAGATGAGTTATTTCAGAAGCTTATGGATGATGACTTGAAGGTTGAAATCCTTAGAAACGCGCGTGATGACGACGAGGAGGAGGAGGACGATGAAGATGAAGAGGACTTCAGGGACAGTTCGTACAGCGAGATTGACTGGGACGACGAAGATATGGATGAGGATCTAAAGTATTTGAAGGTGTTGAAGTATGTCAAATATAAGAGCCAGGCCATTCTAGACGAGCTAGCGTCTGCTTCGCATTCGCGAGGTGGTTCAGTCAGCACGGGTCACCGACAGAGCCATAACTCAATCAGTTCAGTGGGATCAAGCTCGGCGTCATCCCCGGGAGTGAAGTTGCCATTGCCGCCCCATGGCCCGAACCCGTACGTTCCCACAATTCTGCCAAGTGTAGCCACACCAGCCAGGCACCAAGCACCCGCAAAAGTGCCCGCGGTTGCGAAATTTGACTTTTTGTCGGATAATTCTGCGTCGCCCTTGATATCCCAGGTCCATACTCCCGGGGTGTACCCCGATGGAATAGCCAAGCGCGAGTTCGAGAGGAAAGGCGAGGGTGAACTGGAACGGGAAAAGAGTGCAGTTAATGATTTGATGAATTTGCGGCACTCACCCACAGGCAAGTTCTTTGAGCCCGTGTCTACGGGAACTGGGACGCCGATGTCAGGCAGTAGCCCCAGTACGACTATATCTCCAGGAGCGGGATTTTCCTTACCTCCGCCTACCCTGCTTTTGCACCATCGCGAAAGTGGAACTCATCCCAGTTATAGATACGAGTATGGTCGGTATGGGAATCGAAATAGTTGGACGAGTATGTAATAAATACACTTGCTAGCGGGAAAAATGGACATTTTTATTTATACAATTTTGATAGTGTTTACATTGTACGTCTTATTTATTTGAACAATTAACAGTTTGAAGAGATAGTGTGACTCTGAACCGTACTCTGGTGTAGTCTTATCCGTCATCTATATATCTATGAAATCAATTGCCGCAAAAAAAAGAAAAAGGAGAAAGGAAAAAAGAAAAAAGAAAAAATGGTGGGAAAATAATCCACATTCATATCAATAATTTGCTTGTGAATAATAAGAAAGGGAAATCCTGGAAAAGTATACAAATGGTGGATGTAGATACAGCTCCCTGGCTAATACAGGAATCAGAAACATGTGATTACCCCTGAGTATAGAATTCTCCGGCAAAAAGGATGGATTTACACGGATATACCCTCGATAATAGGAACCAGATCACATGTTAAAAATCATGTGATACATACACATTGTGTTAGACTAGCAAAAAAAACTTTCAACCCAGAAGCCTGGCTAGCTCAATCGGTAGAGCGTTTGACTCTTATGTTAGACATCAAAAGGTTGCGGGTTCGACCCCCGCGTCGGGCTTTAAGGAATTTAAAGCTTGTTCACGACCGAGCACATATTTTTTTTACCTGTTTGGATCTCTGGGTTTAGTGCTGACGTTCTGGTGTTCTGGTGTTCTGCGCCGCCCGCATCGTGAAAGACACGTTTGTCGGATCCCCCGCCCCAATACAGCAGTAAACCCGAGAATGACAAATTCTTAACGCCGAATCCCCCGACTGAAGAAAAAAGAAAGCGGGAAAAAATAAGTATATAACCAGCCTAATAACCTACTATACATTTACCAGGCTCTCCAACAGAAGTCTTCCATTTGTCTTCACTGAAAGATAAGGATCAGGGTCCCCCCTCCCCAACTAACAACCCTCCACACTTATAGATGCTGTCGGCGAATTTTCAACCAACTTTCCAAACACCTGGAGACTCCGGCTCCGAGAGCGACTTGAAACGAAAGCGGAACCGCATCTCGCTAAGTTGCCTCAACTGTAAGAAACGGAAAGTGAAATGCGATCGTGGTAAACCATGTCGAGCTTGTTCTCGGGGTATGGTTTCGTGTGTGTACCCCGATCCGACCTGGGATATGTATTTACAAGAGCTGCCCGATGGTTCTAAGTTCAAGGTGCAGCGGCTTGCGGGCACTGCCCCTGCCGGAGGAGAGGTGGTTTTTTCCGAGTTGGCGATGCTAAAGAACCGTATGCTAGAGCTTGAGATGTCGCTCCAGCAAGGACCTGTGTCGCAAATTGCACCAGCACCAACAACTGTGCCAACAACTGTGCCAGCACCTGCTCGTACGCATACTTTTCCTATTGATCACAATGTACCTATAAAGCTACCTCCCATAAAAAAAGTTCCGTTTAACTGGAACGAGTACAAATACCACCCAGACAATAACCCCACGTATATAGGATTGAATCCATACGCCAACGAATACGAAACCATCAATTTCTATGAAGGCTATACGTCGATCTTTGTTCAGGATATATCTCGTATCCACAACTATGGACCATTCTCTTGGATGGCGCTAATGAGAATAGATCCTGGTATGAAGTGTGCTTGCAAGTTTCTAATTAAAGATGCGGTGTCGTCTCAAGCCAAGCGTGCCCAGTCACAGCTTGACGATGCAGCAGCTTCTACTTCTGCTTCTGACTCTGCTACTGCTCCGGCCCTGTGCCCCGTGCACGAGAATTCAGAGGCAACTTTCCAAAAGAAAGCTATTGAAAGTATTGGCCGCAATGATCTTCAGTTGTACAAGAACGCTGCCAAAGCCAGCAGTCTACGAGAAGAAGACAACCAGCAACAACCCCCCATGGCCAAAGTCTCCCTGCCACCTCGGAGCACTGATAGCGCAGAAAAGCTCCAGAGAAAAATCAATATGAACAAACACGCTATAGCCCTTGGCTTGACGGTATATGAAGGTAAGATTGACCACGAACTAGCGTTGATTGAAAAGATCACGTTAATCCTTCCGAAACAGCGAGTTATTTGGACACTCATCAACAAGTTCTTCAAAACCATTTACCCATTCATGCCGTTTCTCGACGAGTCCCAGTTCAAAGCAGAGATGTCGCGCATTCTCGGGTATGAAGAGTACCACGACGAGTATATAGACACGTTGAAGGTGGAAAAGAGGTTAGATTTGGCCAATGTGGGTATTCTCCTTATCTTGCTTCGTATGACGTATCTCTCGCTCTTTTCCAATAGGAGTGAGGTTAATGAGAAGAATTTACACTCATCCAACCCGTCCATGGAAGCCCAAGAGTTGAAGTACTTGCTTTCAAACCCGATCAATATCGATGTCGTCTGTATGGCCAAGCTATGTCTTGAACAGTTCAATATATTTCAGCGCGTGGGACTCGAAGTACTACAGTGTGTCTTTTTCATGCGGATGTATCGTATGTTTGCTCCCGAGGAAGGAGAATCTATCGATGACGATGACGCACTAACGGCGCATAGCACGATTGTTCATATGGCGCATTCGATGGGCCTCAATCGAGACCCGGATAATTTTGGTGACGTTCTAAACGATGACCGGGTCAATAATATACGGCGGAAAATCTGGTTATTTATGATTATCCAGGATTTGATCCAGGGGTATCAATACGGGAATCCTTTGAGCATCCAGAGGCGGTACTACGACACCAAGCTTCCGTACTATAAGAGGGGCAACGAAAACATCGAAGATAAGGAGATGGAGAAGAATGTGATCAGCACGTTTGCCTATTTTGACAAGTACTACGATAAGTTGGTTCAAATATTGGAACTTGCGTTGGATATGAAACACCCCGTCAAGTTGAGCACACTTACCCGGGAGGTCACTGACTTTGAGGTGTACTTGAATGACAACTATGGGCTCTTGAAGTTCTTTATGGTCCCCTGCTCCCAAGACAACTTCGACCACTCCTTTGTCAAGGCCATGAAGTGCAAGAACTATATCAATATGAAGATGTTTCTCAATGTCATTTTCTTCCATTTGTATATGCACTACGAGGTTTCGGACAATCCCGACTTCTCCTTCTTCTACTTAAAGAAACTCCTTAGCAGTTTGTGTGGCGAGTTCATTCCTCTGATGTTTGAACTAATTATGGAGAACCAGACCTATTTTGGACCAGTGGCGCACTTGTTTTTAACTCCTGCAATCCAGCATATGCTCGACAAGTCGGCACAGTTTATGTTTTCTTTCTTAGTGAGGCTAAACTCCACCATTTACAAGTTGAGGCACGTTGAAACCGCCAAGCACGAGGCGTTTATCTGGAGTAGACCCAGCTATCGCTTACAGTATGCCAAGTTGTGCAAACTCTCGCAGATGATGACCAAGGTTGTGCGGTACTGCATTGGGGCGTTGTCGAGGTTAAGCCGACGGTATTACTTTGCATGGAGAGTCACTAGGTCACAGAAGTATGGCCTTAAGTTGGTTTCGGGGACCGAACTATACAAGCAGTCCCAAAACGAGCTCAACAAGTACATCTTTGATTTGAGTAACGAGCAGTTGGATGAGTTGACTGCTATTTGTGACGTCACGTTGAAGAAGTACGCCGATGTTGGCGAACTCTTGCTGAACGACAACCAGGAGTCCACTACTTGTATGTCGGAGTGCCCTGAGAACCGACCAGACACCACATCCGACTCAACGCCGCCTTCATCTTCGGAAAAGGGGCTTTTCGATGCCGTGCCAGAAAAGTCGCAGGCGAGTATACCCAGTTCCACTTCCACTCCGGTTATTTCGGCAAATGGTGTCCCGAAATCAGACACCCCTGGTGCACCCAATCCAGACAATGGACCGAGTGGGGTGCTAGGAGGTTTAGACGCCGATAAGGAGTTTGGGTGTTTGTCGGGAGAGGAAATTGACCAGCTATGGTACGATATGGTTGCTGTGAAGCGGAGTGACCCGAACACGAAGAACGAAAATCCTGCCAACGATTCTATTGAGGCAAACAAGTCTGGGTGGTTCTATCCACTAAGCCCTAACATGATGAACTGGGTTCCAAATGACGATGGCCTTAATGCGGGAACACAGGAGTTGTTTACTGATCTTATATAGTCAGACCATGTATTTGATGACAATGACGATGCCATAGCACCACCACAAAGAAGCAAGCGTGGCTAACTGCCGGGGTTTTTCCCAGGATCTTTACCTCGACGAGACGGTTATTGATTAAACATATAAGCTAAGAATAAAAAAACAAACAAATTATACACTAGACTACATATACGGATCAGTCACCTTGTCTAGATACTTCCACGCTTTCTCGCAATTCTCAGGTACTGTCAAGTCCTTTCTAACGTGGCTGGGAACGCCATACGCAATACTATGGGACCGGTTCTTGACATCTGGAGACAATGCCGCATACAAGGAGGTGTACGCCCCATTTCGGCGTGGATGGAGCACCATGTTTAGAATAATCCGCTCAAAAAACGTGCAGTTCTGCTGTAACCCCGTTTTCAAGTAGCCAGGACAGATAGAAGTGCTAACTACATTGGGAGCATCGTGTTTGTCGGGCCAGGTGCGCGCTTGAATGATATTTCCCGCCTTGCTCTGACCATATATCGACGTTTGGTAATACCGGGAAATGTTCTTCATATTGGCATAGTTGACATCATCCCAGTAGAACCCCCCCGCCGGCGCAAACAAATGAAACGAGGAGGAAACCCACACAATTCGCGATTCGCCCGGTTTATTACCTCGGGAAGTGTCAATTAATACCGGGTCTAAAAGCCTCTGTAGCAAGTGATGTCCAATAACGTTGGTACCCAATTGTAACTCATACCCTTGCACGGTGGTGCTACCTTTTGGAGGCAACATTACCCCGGCATTGTGGATGATGATATCTAGCCGTGATTCGCAACCAAGAAACTCCTCAACCGCGGGCTTGACGGTGGTCAAGTCGCTCAAGTCCATTTGGATAAAATGGATATCGGGATCAACCACCCCATACTCCCGTTTCACTTCTTTCTTAAGCTCCAGGATCGCGGCGAGGGTCCTTTCCTTATTTCTACAAAGAATGTAGATCCTGGCCTTGGTGGACCCCGCCAACGACTTGACGGTTTCGTAGCCAAGACCGGCGTTCCCGCCGGTGATAAGAACAACCTTTCCTTCCAACGAAGGGTAGTCGTCCTCGGTGTACTTTGGCTTGGGTGGGAACTGGCTATGGAGCAAAACTTTCCAATCGGACCAGCTTTTCCAAGGTACGTATGGGTGGGGCATTTTTCTGTATAGACTTTTTGTTAATGCAAAATTGACATTGAGCCAGTGCAACCGTATAATTTGCAACCGAATTTATAGCACCAAAAAACCACCCCAAAGGAAGCGGAACGGAACGATTCTCTGGACCCAAGTTTCCGTTTTGCCAATTACATGATAACTGGCCTATGTCCAGATAAAGATATGTACCTGGTGCTTGGTGTTCTTATTTAGGAAATGCTTCCGTGGTTCGGAGGTGCGCTAAAGAGGATGTATACGGCTATATAGTTCCCACCCCGAACAATTAACAATAGCCACGGAGATAACTATATGCAAAGAGGACGGGGATAATTATTTTTTCGGTGTTCCCTGCACAAACTCCGGCAGGAAAGCGGTCGGGAATGAGGATTCTTTTCGGGCCTTCCGTATTAGGAAGGCCCGAGATTATCTCCGAGGGAGTAGACGTTTCATGTCTTGTTTGGGTACATCCGAAAAAATCTTCTGCCACAAGGTAGTTGGAACCCTTGTTCAGGAAAGTTTGCCACTGGTGACACCTGGAAACGGGCCACAACTTTATTTCCGAATGAGGAGGGGGGGGGAGGGGGATGATATTGTTGGCCTAACTCCTAAATGCGACAGGGAAGATTATTCTTACCGATGCGGTGCCATGTCTGGCGAGGCAGGACGATAATGCATCACGCAGCCTATTTCACTATGGGCACCTCCAAGGGAACACCATACGACATAATACATAGCAATGTTCTCCACCAAGGTGGGCTTGATTCAGTTAATTTTTTTTTCTGAAAACCAAATATACAGTATAAATAAGTAACATATAGATAAACAGTCATCATAACGAATAACAAGTAAACTGAATAGTCATTTCTTTCCAACTGGGGATTCTCAAACTGAAGTCTCCAACTGAAACGCCTAATACTTACCGCCAGTTCTCTGCGCCCTCAACTCATTCTGCTCCTTCTCCACTTCGGGATCCCACAAGATAAAATCATCAAGCGCCTTACCGGCTGGCACCATAGGCAACACTGGCACCTTCTTTTCGACAATAACCTCTAACAAAACTGGCTCAGTAGCATCCAAGAACTCCTTGACCCCCGCCACCAACTCTTCCTGGGTAGCAATCCTAATCCCCTTAATTCCCACAGCGTCAGCCAACTTCATAAAGTTAGGATTGGACTGGTGGGTGTGGGAGTATCTGTGTTCGTAAAAGAGCGACTGCCACTGCGTAACCATACCCTGTTCTTCATTGTTCAACACACAAATCTTCACTGGCGCTCCGGCTTGCACTGCAGATGACAACTCCATAAGCGTCATATTGAACGAAGCATCCCCGTCAATATCTATAACCATAGCATCTGGCTTAGCAACCTGGGCACCAATGGCAGCAGGCAACCCGAATCCCATAGTCCCCAACCCACCAGAAGTAATCATGGTTCTGGGCTTGGTCCAGGTGAAGTGCTGGGCAGCCCACATCTGATGCTGACCAACCCCAGTAGTTATAAGCACCTCCTTGTCGTAGGTCAGGGCCTGCTTGGAAATTTCTCTAATCAAGGTCTGGGGCTTAATAAGCGAACCGGGAGTTTCTTCCTGGTACGAGTATGGATACTTTTCCTTCCACTCGTTCACACTAGCAAACCACAGCGGTCTCGACTCTACCGCATCAACCAAGGGAATAAACGACTTCAAGTTGCTGGTGACGTCACCCTCAATAGCCTCGGTAGCCTCTACAACCTTGTTGATGTTCTTGGGCGAAATTTCAAAGTGGATGATCCCACCTCTGCCTTGGGCTGCAGCCAACTTTGCCGCAGGGGCAAACTTGGAAATGTTCCCTGTGACTCTATCGTCGAATCTGGCACCAAGAGCAATAATACAGTCCGCCTGCTGGATAGCAGTGTTGGCAGCTGCCGACCCGTGCATTCCCAACATGTCCAAGGATTTGGGATCTCTCTGGTCAAATGCCCCTAAACCTTGAAGGGTGGTGGTTACAGGTATACAGGCCCTGTCTGCCAACTCCTTCAATAACCGGGGACCTTCCTCATTGTTTAAAATCCCAGCCCCAACGTAGAGAATTGGCTTTTTGGCTTTGTTCAAGATTTCGGCTGATCTCTTGATGGCCTTGGAGGTGAACTCGCTAACCATTTTCTTGGTGATTTGACTCAAAGCGTTAGAGGGTAAGGTGGTGTTGATGGGTATAGACTCCTTCAAGATGGAAGCAGTCACATCCTTGGGCAAATCCACCAAAACCGGGCCGGGTCTACCGCTGGTGGCGATTTCAAACGCTTCGTTGATGCGTCTGGGTAATTCGGCGACATTCTTCACCATAACGTTCCATTTGGTGCAGGAACGCGAAATGCCGATAACGTCGGCTTCCTGGAACGCATCCGTGCCGATAGCGGTGGTGGGGACTTGTCCTGTAAACACAATCAATGGCACCCCATCCATTAGCGCGTCAGCCATGGGGGTAATGACATTGGTAGCGCCCGGGCCTGAAGTCACCAAAACCACCCCTGGCTTGCCGCTGGCCTTGGCGTAACCCTCAGCCATGTGTCCTGCACCCTGTTCGTGACGAGGCAACACAAACTTGAATTTGTCCGAATTGTATATAGCGTCAAACACCGGCAAAATAGCACCACCAGCATAACCAAACACAGTATCGACATTGTGTCTCAACATCATCTCGTGGAAGATTTCACCCCCCGTAAGACCGATGAATGAGTCATCCATCACCTGGTCATTTTTGCGTCTGCCAGCAGCCGGGTGATGATTGTGACTATGGCGGGGTGGGGTAATTGTTTCCGAGTTGAATGCCGGCGATGGGTGGGGTCTGGCAGTAGTAGCAGCAGCAGCAGCACTAGCATTAGCAGTAGCAGCAGCACCCAGTAAATGCGTGTGGGTCAACGTTCTGACCTGTACCTTTGCAACCATCAGCGACACTCTGGCCCTGGTTCTGGTTGTCGTCCTTATACTACGAGAGATCATTTCTACGAGTTTTTTCTGATACTATTCTAGTAGGTATAGAGGAGGGGGGATATTTCTTTTTTTTTGTCTTTCTTTCCCAGACTATTCTAGTACGGATTCACTGACTATCTCTTTCTTTTAAGTCGACGTTGTTTCTTTTACTGAGAAGAACACTTTTGCCGGAGAAGAAAATGAATAGGAAAAAGAACACGAAAAGAGGCGGATGAAATAAGATCAGGAAAAGAACGAGTATCAAACCATAAAGAATTTCCACCAGTGGGGATGTGCTTTAATATAACCCATGAAATTTTTCACAGTTAACATTCAGTGCATGTATTTTCTGGAGAAGGGGAAAATTTTTCTTAATATTTTTTTTTTTTTTTTTTTCTTTTGATTTTTGATTTTTGATTTTATTTTTTTGGTGACTTCCCAGTAGTAAATTTGTATGGGAGAAATGGTACATTCATGTCCTGCAGGATTTCCATTGTATGAGTCAGAGTAGTTGCGTGCAGAAAAAAAGCGTCATCATTGTCGAATGTTTTTTTTTTTGTGTGTGATTTACACTCCGTTACCGGAGCCCGGTGCGGTGACGATGGTGGGTTTTTTTTCTGGACAAACGGAACTGGACGAGCGGGTGAATTGTGTCATGTGATATAAACCACGTGAATTATCTCATGTGATACATTACACGTGACATATTTCTCCACTCTCCTCCCACTTTATTAACTTGCCTACTACTCACCGCCTATACCACCCCCACACACGCCCCCACATACCCCATATCCTACTCAACAACAATGTATTGTCATACTCTATCATACCACGACGGAAAACCCAATTACAAACTGGACTCCGTCTAACTATATACTGTCTATATGCTACAAGTCTATCATTTTTTACTGTCGGTCAACGGCTGTGGCTGGTACTGCATCATATCCAGATCGTTAAGCAGTACCTGGTGGGTTTGGCTGTGCTGGTCCTTTTGGCTTTCCTGTTGCTGCTGCTGCTGCTGCTGCTGCTGTTGCTGGTGGTACTCCCGCACATTGTCGGCCTTCTCATTCATAGTTCCATCATCTCGGTTGCTCGAAGACTCGTCGATGGCCTGAAACACATGCGGCACATTGCGCGAGATTATCCGCACCAAATGGTTATCCACCACCTCTTCATGCACCAGGGGCTGCAAGTTGGGATTAACTTGCGGGTTACCCCAGTCCAAGAAGTCTCTTCTCACTTCCACATAGTCATAAGCAAACTCACCAATCTGGTCTTCGTCAACCCCGACTTCCTCGGCATTATAGTCGATCCGGAGATGCAACCCAGGAATCTTGTCAATAACAAAACACAAGATCGCCGTAACTGCTGCCGAGTACGCCGCCGTCGCTAAAATGTACGCTATCTGTATATACAACTGTTTCCAGTTGTGGTCAAGCCAGCCCCCTTCATGGTCAGTGACATTATCATAGCCAATGACGTTGGCCGACCCGAAAAGGGCATTGAACAACAATCCGACAACCCCAGCGATTCCGTGCTCAGCCAACACATCGAGAGAATCGTCAACACGGCACAAGTACTTGATTTTGGTGGAAAAGTTACACACAACTCCGGCAGTAATACCCAAGATGACCGAGGCCCAAAGTGGAATCACTCCCGACGAGGGTGTGGCGGCAACCAAACCGGAAATACACCCGGAACACACCGCCACCATCGACCACTTGTTCTCCAACCGGAAATCCAACAAACACCACGAGATGGCACCGAACGCCCCACAAATGTGCGTGTTCATCATCGAATACGCAACCTTCAAACTGGGGTTCCCTGCCGAGAACCCGTTAAAGAACAACCAGCCCATGTACAACAAGGATGTGCCCAAAAAGATGGTGGAGATGTTGTGGGGACGGTAGTTGATCATCAACGTTTCGTTTCTTCTACCCAAAAACGCCGAGTACACAAACGCCGACACCCCGGAAAGGATCTCCACCGGACCTCCGCCGGCGTAGTCCAAAACCCCGGATTTGTAGCTCATAGCCCAGCCACCGCCCCAGATCCAGTACACAACCGGGCAATATACAATAGTGGCCCAGCAGAACAAGAAAATCATCGATGGAAGGAATCTACCACGTTCGGCAATACAGCCACCAGCAAGAATAGCCAAGGTAACCAACAAGAACTGCATCTGGAATAACCCAAACGCTATTTCAGGGTAGTCGGACTCGGAAGGGGTGGCACCAAGCAAGTTTCTAAACCCAAAAAAGTGCAAGTTGCCTATAAATGGGTTGGAAGACGCCGAGAATGCGAGTGAGTAGCCCCAAAAGTACCACTGGAACACTCCTACAAACGACGACATTATAACTATCCAGATCATGGATAAGGCCGACTTTCTTCGAGCTAACCCCGAATACAAAAACGCTAAACCCGGCACCATAATCCAGATCACGGACGAGGCTATTGTGAATAGGAGGACATAACTCTGGTTGTATTTGCTGTCCTCGGTGAAGAGTTCTCGTCTGGAGAGCAAGTGTTTTATTACGCCAGACATTTTGGGTGGTTATTGGGGGGGTGGATTTAATGCAGGGGATTGTGATGCCACGGAGAGTCTTTAAGAATAGGTAGACGTTTGGTTATGTGAAAACAGTATATCCCGAGCGAATATATACGAAGAAACACCTAAAGGAACAACTGAAGTAAAACAAAAAAAGGAGTCACCAGGAAAAAGAAAAGAAATCACCATCGGTCTTATATGGAGGTGGGAATTTTTTTGCCTTCATATATATGACTAGCTGGAACAATCCAGGCTTCCTCAATGATTCAGCTACCCGAAGAAATTACAAGCCGCCTTCTTTCACAATCATTCAGTGATAAAGGATTGCGCTAAAAGAACCCACAAATGACAGTCAATTTTAATGAGATATCGGCAAGAATGAAAGAGCGAGAAAAAAAAAAAAAAAAAGAAAAATATCACAATCAAATAGAGTAGAGATGATTTACGAGTTGGTCATCCGGCCCAGCTTCAATGACTTTCAATGGGGTTTCTTTTTGCGAATGGTCTAGACGAGGATATGGACCTCGAGAGAGTTTATAACTCCCACCCGTTCTTACTTCTTTGCAACGGTTCATTTATGTTAAGCCCTGATGGATGGTTTATAGGAAAGTGTCAACCGGCGAGATTCTATGACACAGTCGGTGCAGCATTGATTGCAATTTTTTTTTTTTTTTGTTAGTTGTTTAATTTCTTTTTTTTTCTTTTTTTTTCTTGTTAGAAATGCCAGCGTTTTACAGGTTATTTTTATTAATGATGTTATCATGGTGGCAATCAAACCAATCAAAATTTAAAGTGTAATCGAGAAAGTACAGGTTAGGGCAAACACGCTCACCAAAAGATCTACAGGCTACTTAAGTGGCTTATCAGTGGTTTATTTATGTGCAGGGCCATTTCAGGTGAGGATATTTTTTTTTTTCAGCCCAAGCTCATTGAACCTATTTGATTTGTTCATCGAGCAAATCATCTGTATTGGTTGGCTGGTATTGATTGCTGATAGTGATTATCAGAGTTTCAAATATAGATACAGGATTATTCATTACATATATATATGTAATATCTTTTCCCCGCTTTTTTCGCCGACTTACCAGATATGTCGAATTGAGCTGTGATTTTCGCAGTGGGGGCATGTCGCGGGGATCAATCGATGGACGGAGGGCATTCAAAGAAGATGTTCACCATTTGTCAATACACCAAGTTCCCTGACTCTCTCCTTCAGTAGCCGAAGACTCCTTTCTTTGTTCCGTCGGGGGTTGATGCGAAATGCCTTGTTTATAGGAACCTGAGTTCCGCACCAACTATAATGGGGAGAATCCTGCAGGTAAACCAGCACCAGCCAGGTAGGTTCCGACATTTTCCGGGATGGGTTTTTGTGTCGGTTTTGCAGGGTGGCAGTAAAGCCGTGCCCCACCAGCGGATGATATATAAAGGAGGACAGGCCTAAGTGATTTTGCAGGTGGCTGGATTCGATGGAGGATAATGGCGGAGTGCTCTATAGAGTAAATTCATTGATAAACTACCGAAGACTGTACAGTTGGATTACTAAGACAGAAATCGGCTATAAAGTATGGTATATACAAGTAACCATCACCTCTCATCCTGCTTCTAATCCAGCCTCTCATCACGCCTCTTCTCCCTCTTCTCCTCTTGCTTCTCGTAGAAATGGAAAATTTCAAACCCCACCTCCACCATAATCAAGATGATAATGATCCACTCCAACCGGGTTCCCTTTTTCTCATTCAACACCCCGAGAAACGCCCTCTGCTCCTCCGTGGCATAATCCAATTTCCGGTTCAATATCGCGATCCTCGAGTTAATGTCAAGACTCTTGGATACCGAGTAGTAGATCTTTTCCAATGCCGGCTCGCTCCAGTACAAATCAGGAATATCAATTAATTCACTGTAGAGGTTTAGTTTCCCGCGCAAAAGAAATAGCCGTCCCGTTAGCTTCAAAAACTCGTGCTCTGAAGTGGTGATCCGTCTTCCCTTGGCCATTATTTCCGAATTGATCCTCCCGGCATGCAAATAGTCTTCTAGCTGGTTTTCCAACACCGAAAGTCGAGTCGACCGGGAAAACCCCACGGCAAATGCCGCCATGTCTAGCAACCGTCTCTGGGGCGAGTCACCCTGAATCACCATTATTTCTCCTTGGAGATACGACACCCCGTGATTCAACGGCGACTGTGGTAGCGCCTTCAACTCAATCCAGTCCAACTCTTCGCTCTCGAAATTTTCATACTTTTCTACAAGCGATAGCCGCAAGATGGGCAAGAAATGGTCAAGGATTTCTTGCTCGCCCAAACTCCACCCTACAACGGTACCGTTGGATAAGAGCATAAGATTCTTGCCATCGGTCTCGATATTGATAACCTCATCGGGGATGATTATTTTATAGTTGTATCCCTTTATCGCCGGGATCAAGCGATGGAAGTCGATCGCCTCCGCCAAGGTGATAGAGGTGACAATCGAGAGGTGTTTTTCCAAGGTTTCAGAAGCTGGGTTCGAGGGGTCATGTTTGTTAGATTCAAGAAGTGATAATATATAATTGGTGGATTCCGTTTCAAACTCGTTGTTCGTCCTTCGTAGCTGCTGCGGAGGCACCTTGTTCTTGGGGGCGTTTTTTATGCGATGTCTTATTGGTTCTGCGGCTGGCGTTGGAGGTGGGGGTTTTATGGAAAGAAACCGGACACATCGCGAGCTTGGAAACACAGGCACACCCTTAGGGCAGTACTTTAAAAGCAGTCTAAACATCCTATCTTGTAGCCTGGAGGGGGAGAACACCAAGGTTTACGTATATTGTGTCGTTCTTTTTTTTTTCTGGTCCAATTACAATCTGGTGATTGAGTTTGGTTCAGGTTTAGCTATACTTGGTACAATACACCAAGCGAAAGTTGCAAGAGACATGTTAGTATGGATGGTGCAAGGTCCATAGGGAGTTGCTGTAACGGGTGCTTTTAGATTAAAAAAAATGCAGAATAACGTCCGTATATGTGTGTCCCAGGTGGGTTTCCTGAGAGTCTATTCCAGAGAAGAATAGGTCAGCATGAATCCAAGCACCAAAAGCACCAAAAGCCACTTCAACAATGCCTGTCAATACACCCACCTTTATTCACACTCCTATACCAAGCAAATGTGCTTCGGCATTACCAGGTTCAGAAAGATTTCTCGGCCTGGCCAGGCCACAAAATCAGAAAGAAAACCTTAGACCCAAGCACCGAAAATCCCAGCAAAAGCCTCACCACAACCAGTGTGGGTATTGTCACCCGAAGAACTCTACAGAAGGTTTCTAACTTTAGCGATAGTTGACTTTGTTTGGCCAGATCGAACGCGTAGAGGTATCTGTGCCCCACTAAGCCACCAAACGCCCAACGGCGCGATGAGTTTCCACAAATGGTTTCAAAACCGTGAACAAGAACAATGCCTTCAAGGCAAGCATTCCGAAGTCTCCACAGATATAAACACCACGCACCCTCATGAAACGTTTCTGCCACAGGGTGGCTAATTGGTTTGCCTTATACACTTTCATCAAGGAGGGATGTTTACTTTGGCTCCGTTTTTTTTGTGTCCTCCTTTTTTCTTTGCAGTTTTTTTTTTTTTTTGTTTTTGCAAATTTTTTTGTTTAGTTTGTTTTTAGCAACAAACCACGCCAAACGTTTGACTGTGAATTCGAATGGGCTATGGTGGTTAATACTATCCAACTTTTATGTACACTTTTGGAAAGGAATCGTTAAACAATCTATCATGAAACGTCCCCTCCCCCAGGTTACGTTCCAATTTATAAGTGAAAACAAACACGTCCCACAGACTGGGAAAAATGTAACATATCGAAAAAACACCCACTCCAGGGTTACATTGCCCCGTAGATTACACTAACACGGGGAGGATCACAAAGCACCGAGGATATAATTTCACATTAGTCATTATCCCCCCTCGAAGAATGGATGACCCCTAATTTCATCTGTATACCCTTTCGTCTCCACCAATGATGAGTGATAGGAATGTTTATATGTAAGGCAGAGTCGTGGATGTACTGGTGTTGACATTTTTCCCAACTGGGAAATCATATTATGAAATTCTAGCCGAATAGTACGGTCTTTTTTTTTTACTGGTTTTTTTTTTTATATTCTGTTTTGGCTTCTCTAAACTGCGGTCTCGCCTCTTTTTTTTTGGTATACAGCGACCGAGGCGAAAGAAACAGTTGTAGGCTCGTAATGTTTACATACTCTGCACCTCCTTTCAGTCTTTCAATCTAGTGTTTTGTTATGCTAGGGGGAGGAGATTATGGGACCAAAACTATAGCTTTGTGTGTGTGTTTTGTGTATATGTGGGTGTGTTTTATGCCTCATCCCATATACATCAAATGCCATATATAGAGTTTACGACTTTATTTTTAGGAACAAACACTCAAGCACATCCAGTGCCTACACATACACACCAACAATGGGGATCGAAAAAAAAAGCCAAAACAATCAAATACAAAACAAATCAATAATGAACCTGTTAATGAGGTATTGTGTTTGTTGGCGGTGTAAAAGTTACGCAGGAGATCCTTTTACGCTTTATGTGTAATTCTTTTCCGTTTCCCGTTCGTTCTCCAGCTTGTGTCGGAGTATTCAAATAGGAAATTTCCAAACTTAATATAAAAGCCATTGGCACTTTGAAGAGCAAAGAATAAGAAGGACGGTTTTCCACTTTTTCTCTTTTTCTCTTCTTCTCTTTTTCTGTTTCGGTGTATTTCTTGGGAACTTCTCCATTACATATTTTTCTTCGAGTGTTTATTACAAGCCAACTGTATATTGGATTGTTTAACTTGTCTCTTTTTTGTTTTGAATATACGTAGAAGTCACATTTATAACAGAAGAAACAAATATCATGTGGTATGTAAATATTTTTGGTGGTGGTGGTGGTGGTGTGTGTGTTTGTGGGGGGAGACCATGAGTGTAGAATTCATGGATCTTATTTTTGGGGAGTGAAGCACAAGAGAAAGAGTGAGAGAGAAATATACTAACTGGGTATCGTAGTGGTATTTTTGGATATGTCAACTTCTTGGTTGATAAAACCAGAGGGGAAATTATGGACACTCTTTTGGACGGTCTCCAAAGATTGGAATACCGGGGCTACGACTCGGCCGGGATTGCGGTTGATGGCGATATAAAGGGCGAGTCCATTATCGTGAAAACCCCGGGGAAGGTCAAGGTGTTGAAACAGAAGCTTATCGACGAAAAAGTTGAAAGATCAACGGTGTTTGACAACCACGTCGGTATTGCCCACACCAGATGGGCCACCCACGGTCAGCCAAGAATAGAAAACTGCCACCCCCACAGATCCGACCCTACGGGGGAGTTTGTGGTGGTCCATAATGGTATCATCACCAACTACGCTGCTTTAAGAGAGTTGTTGTTGTCCAAGGGATTCAAGTTTGAATCCGAAACCGATACCGAGTGTATCGCCAAGTTGTTTAAGCATGTTTACGAAACCAACATCAAGGAGGGTAACGAGATTGACTTCAACGACTTGACCAAACAGGTTCTTTATGAGTTGGAGGGTTCCTACGGTTTATTGGTAAAGTCGGTGCATTATCCCGGCGAAGCCTGCGGTACCAGAAAGGGGTCGCCATTGCTAGTTGGGGTCAAGTCGGAAATGAAGTTCAAGGTTGACTTTGTCGATGTTGAGTTCCCCGAAACCAATACCCAGCCATTAATCAACCACAATGCCACCGCCCAGAACGAGTTGGGATTGTTGCCCGTTGCTCACAACGAACAAAACTTGAGAACCTCTCAGTCGAGGGCCTTCTTGTCCGAGGACAATATCCCCATGCCTGTCGAGTTCTTCTTTTCTTCTGACCCCGCTTCGGTTATCCAGCACACCAAAAAGGTGTTGTTCTTGGAGGATGACGACATTGCCCACATCTACGACGGCGAGTTGCACATCCACAGAGCCAACACCAAGAACGCGGGCGAATCCTCCACCAGACCTATCCAGACCTTGGAGATGGAATTGAATGAAATCATGAAGGGTCCTTACAAGCACTTTATGGCTAAGGAAATCTTTGAGCAGGCAGACTCCACCTTCAACACCATGAGAGGGAGAATTGATTTCGAAAACCTCAAGGTGACTTTGGGTGGGATCAAGTCGTGGTTGCCCACGATTAGAAGATGCAGACGAATCATTATGATTGCGTGTGGGACGTCGTACCATTCGTGTTTGGCCACCAGATCCATTTTCGAGGAGTTGACGGAGATCCCCGTGGCGGTGGAGTTGGCGTCGGACTTTTTGGACAGACGGTCTCCAATCTTCCGGGACAACACCTGTGTGTTTGTATCCCAATCTGGAGAAACCGCCGACTCGCTCTTGGCGTTGCAGTACTGTTTGGACCGAGGCGCTTTGACGGTGGGTATTGTCAACTCGGTGGGGTCGTCCATTTCCAGACAAACCCACTGTGGTGTGCACATTAATGCGGGCCCGGAAATCGGGGTGGCCTCCACCAAAGCGTACACGTCGCAGTACATTGCCTTGGTTATGTTTGCTCTCTCGTTGTCTGACGACTCCATCTCGCGGACCAAGAGACATGAAGAAATCATCCGCGGGTTACAGAAGATACCGCAACAAATTAAGCAGGTTTTACAGTTGGAATCGCAGATCAAAGACTTGTGCAACTCTACACTCAATGACCAAAAGTCGTTGTTGTTATTGGGTAGAGGGTACCAGTTTGCCACTGCTTTGGAAGGGGCATTAAAGATTAAAGAGATTTCTTATATGCATTCCGAAGGGGTGTTGGCTGGTGAGTTGAAGCACGGGGTGTTGGCATTGGTTGACGACCAATTACCGCTTATCTGTTTTGCCACTCGGGACTCGTTGTTCCCCAAGGTTATGTCGGCAATCGAGCAGGTGATTGCCAGAGATGGCCGGCCAATTGTCATTTGTAACGAAGGTGATTCTATTATTTCCAACGAGAAGGTTCATGCTACGATAGAGGTTCCTCAGACCGTAGACTGTTTGCAAGGGTTATTGAATGTCATTCCCTTGCAATTGATCAGTTACTGGCTTGCTGTCAACAGAGGTATTGACGTTGACTTCCCCCGTAACTTGGCCAAGTCGGTTACTGTTGAGTAGGTGTAGTGCACTAGACGTTGATTTTTTTTTATTATTATTATATATATATGTACACACCACCTCTTTAATATTGTTTATAAATTTTTATTGGGTTATATACGTTGAGTTTGACATTGAAGTTGTTTTTTTCGCACCCATTTGGTGGAGGTTATTGGTGTACAGAAAACTGCGGTGGGGGCAAACCAAGGTTGGTTAGAAATACGGTACATATAAACCAGTACACAGCACTGGTGAATCACTTTCTGGTAAAGTAGTCTGACGTGCCAAAGTAGGCCACGCTCCAATCCAATACTCGGTCGCCGAAATCCAAATACTTCTGGCCGTAGTATCGCAAGTCATTATTCTCCACCAACTTCAAATCAGGAGATACGCCGGAAACTCGCTTAACGCCAGCAAGAAACCCAGCAAGAAGTACAGCATCAAAACCAAAATGAGCCACTTTCCCTATCTAGAATGTGGGTGTGTGTTAGTATACAATGGAGGGACAGTTTTATGGCAGCCAGTACCTCACAACAACACAAACAAAAAAGTACAAACCATTTTAAACATATAAACAGTAATCTTGACGATACGGGAACACAACAAGATGCACTATAACCTTGGATAATACGGGGGGATACCTGGACGAGTTGTCTGTTGCAAGAAGTGGACAATATACCCAAAAGAAATCGTTTGAGGGTTTTCCAAGTAATTTCAGAATCTATTTAGTTATCTGTAAACAACCAACCAACCAATCTGGTTAAGGATTGCCTAGGTGGCGATTTGGTGGTGTTCAGGGGGATTACCCGGAGGTTGCAATGGTTTTTCCTCTCTCTGGAGCAAGTTTTTTTTTGTTGGTTTTATTTTTTTTTTTTTTTTGGATGTTCAGTGAATGAACAACAGTATAGAAATGGATACGGTGTGGACGAGGATTCGTCCGGGTACGGGAGAAAGCAAGACACGGGTTCTTGCGTATTGTTGCAAGTAGACATTGTCGAAACACTAGATGAGGATGGAAGAGGGTCTTTTCTAAACCAAGGTCTGTATGTTACAGTGCTAGCTATGCTTTGTCTGTGTTAATTTTTTTTTGCTTCTTTTCTTCTTTACTTACATTGAATAGACGAACGCCAGGCTAGGTGTGAGTATTGTATAGTTGTTGGCACCTAGAACTGGTTCTGGAAAAAGAAAACCATTGATGAAGTGGAAGGTATACTATGAGATGTTGACTATACTGTGTGTTGGTTTCGCAGGTGTAGTTGGGGCCATGTTCCCGTTTTATCCGGAGGTGGAGTTTCCAGGGAGTTTTTGGAGATAGTTTCCACATGGGAGGTATTTTGCATGGAGGATTATTCCATGGAGGTATTGCCCATGTAACGTCATATTATGCCACCACGAAATGCCATTTTTTGCAAAGGCCTTACCCCGGAGCCGTGGCTGTTGAAATGGTTAATAGTTGCTATTTACTACGGAAGGTGTTTCCCATGTTAACCAGGGAAAGTGTCCCTCCCCACCCTCCACATTTTAAACAGGAAAATGCGTTGGTGAAGATTTACACTGAAGTGGGTATATTTTTCTGGGTCACCAATACCCTTTGTTTTCTATGTGAGTTTTTGTTCTTTGTTCTCTTCTTGTAATCCCCCAGTCCTTTGAGGTCGTCCAATGGTGTGCGCTGGTGCAATTACACACAACGTTTATTCCCCCCTCCCATCCCATTATCGCCCTCAACCTAGTCCAAAGAGATACAAAAGGGTAATACAAACTCCACCATTATTGCCAATATTGAGGTTAGTCCGGGTAACGTTCACCCCTCCCCCCACCCAACTCCAATTCCATTTTTGCTTGCCTTTCTTTGTTAGGTGTTGGAGAGTCGATGTGAGACTTGGTGGCGCTACCAATCGACTCTTGAGAAAGCAAGCTGAAAAGGAAAACGACATTAAGCCAAAAGAAAAGAAAAAAAAAAAATACAAAAAACCTTGAACCTTAGGACCAAATATCTCGGGTTCTTTTTGGGAAAAGCCAGCATCCAACCATAGAGTAGGGCTATTTCTCGATACTCGCCGTTGTTCTGTCTTTTGCAAGCATAAAAGTGTTATAAATTATGTCGGATAGATATAGGCCTGGAGCTCCAAAGGCGTCAAGGCCATCGAGAGATTATCATAGGCCCAGTGGCAGTCCATACAAATCTTCATTTTCGCTTTCCCAGAAGGAGAGGGATTCTTATAAACCTCCGGGGCCTCGGAGGTATACGGAACGAGATAACTATAGACCCCAGGGGGATTCGTATCGTCCTGACAATAGTCGTGCGAAATCCCCGGCTCCAGCTCCTCCAAATAGATCTAAACCGAGTGGACCGAAACCGAGTGGACCGAAACCGAGTGGACCGAAACCGAGTGGACCGAAACCGAGTGGACCGAAACTGAATGGACCTAAGGGGAGGCCTCCAGGCCCCACAACCAGACCAGGAAGTTCAACAAGTGATAGTAGGAATCTGGGACCCCCACCAGCAGAGAGTAAAAATCTGGGTGCGCCACCAGGAGACAATAGAAATCAGGGTCCAGCATCATTAAAACGTAGTTTACCCTCGGGACCATCCAGCTATAGAAAACGAAGAGACACTAGCGAACGTAAGCGTAGAGATGCCAAATCCGGACGTGGTGGCAACGGCGTGCCCACAGGACCCAAATCTGCGTCAAAAGCGGAAAGAGGACGCGAGAATATGCGTGAAGAACGGCCTAAGAACCAACCGAAACGAGAAGGGGCGAAAAAGTTGGCCCAGTCGCAAATCTACTCTGTTAGAATTAGAGGTCCGGCCATATACCAGCGAGTGCAGCAGGTGGGGGAAGGAACGTATGGGAAAGTGTACAAAGCTCAAAATACCAAGACTGGAGATTTTGTTGCCATGAAACGGTTGCGATTGGAAACTGAACGCGAAGGGTTTCCAATTACTTCTGTTCGAGAAATCAAGCTATTATCGTCATTTGATCACGAGAATGTGGTGGGATTGTTAGAGATGATGGTTGAACATAACCAGATTTACATGATTTTTGATTATATGGACCATGATTTGACTGGGCTATTAAGCCACCCGGATTTGCAGTTGGAAGAATGCCATAGAAAGTTTATCTTCAAGCAGTTGTTGGAAGGGTTGGATTACTTGCACAAAAAGAGAGTTATCCATCGAGACATAAAGGGGTCAAATATATTAGTGGATAATATCGGGCGGTTGAAAATCACCGACTTTGGCCTTGCCAGAACGATGAAGATATTGAATTACGGCGAAAGTCCAGATTATACCAATCGGGTCATAACTATATGGTACCGGCCGCCGGAATTACTATTGGGAGCCACCGACTATGGCCGTGAGGTGGATATCTGGGGGGTGGGCTGCCTTCTTATTGAGTTGTACTCGAAAGTGGCTGTTTTTCAAGGGTTTGATGAGGTGAGTCAATTGTGTAAGATATTTAATGTGATGGGTACGCCAACATTGGATGAGTGGCCCGAGATTGAGTATTTGCCGTGGTTTGAGATGTTGAAGCCACGGGTGAATATATCCAGCAAGTTGGCGGAAAAGTACCAGGGCATGATGTCTAGCGGCAGTTTTGATCTTGCGTTGAAGTTGTTAGCGTTGAATCCGCAGCATAGACCGACTGCCGAGGAGGCGTTGGACCATAGGTATTTCTCGGAGGAGCCCGAGGCGTCGCCGTTGACGTTCTTGAAAGATATCCCGGGCGAGTGGCATGAGTTTGAGACCAAAAAGCGGCGGAGGTTGGAGAGGAAACGACGCCAGGACGAAGAGGAAGCTGCTAAATTGGCCACCACAAACTCCGCTACTGGTCCGGCTACCGACCCTGCCACAGTGGGTCCCCAGCTAGCTAATAGTTTGCTGGAGGGCATTAATACCGGGAGAAGCGATAAAATATCACCTCTGATTGTCACTACCGAGGGGTCTACCTAAGGAGGAGCGGATGTGCTCTTTTTCTTTTTCTATAGCTACATTTGTATAGCGGGTGTTTAACAGCGATAATATAGAAGTGTTATTTGGAATAGTGGTGCTCTTTTTTTTTTGTGCCGGTGGGAGAGACGTAAATAGGGTAGGTATGGTTTCGAGAAGAATTGGCTAGACCTAAAACACCCCGATTACTCACTCTCGGTCCGGCAATGTTGAGAAATGCCTGGCTATTATGACCCGAGCGGTTGCTTCGTTGGTGATTGACACGTGCGAGTACCCTGCCCCCACCATGCCATGCTCGAGCTGTTATTACCCCACGGACAATTCCTGGGGAAACGTATTTAATGAACGTGTCAGCAACGCCGAGCATTCGTTCGGCGAAATGAGCGAGACGAACCGGAGAAGGTATTGTCTTATTAGTGTACTTATCCAGCGGCTCTCCAGGGTTGGTGCCAAAGACCCCAGGTACTGGTATTTGAATACGTTGTTACACGAATATGAATGTGAATGTGCCACTAGCAAACAGTGACGTTTGATTCATAAAGAAAACCATTCACATTTGCCCCTTCTACAGCTGGATGTTTTGCAGGAACTTCCCGGATCCTTCTTGGACCAATAGGAAGAGGTTTAATGAGGAACGGAGAATGCACTATCCCAGTGATAATCATGCGCGATACTCAGCCATTTCTGTAGCGACACCTATATTTTGCGTGCGGCTAAATCGACAAACCGAGATGGCCCGGCGGTTGACGAGGTACAAGCGCACATTCGACGTGTTTGCAAGATATATCGACCAATAACAAGACCCATACGGATATGTCTTGATGTGGTACCAATCGTACAATACAAGTCGATATAAAAGAAATATCAAACGAGCGTTGGTTGTGTCTTGGCTGCGAAATGTGGACTAATTCCACTGGTGCAAACTCGTTCTATTTTTTTTTTTTTTTTCTTTTTTGCTTTTTTTTGGGTGCCAACTAGATTGGAGGAAGGATGTCACGTCATAGCTTATAGATATGTGGAGATTTCCGTGACCATGTGTATATATATACATGGACGAGTGTTTGTTGTCAAGTAGAGTGCCTGGTTCTACACCTTTGCAACATAGATGAAATGAAGAGAGAGAAGGAACTGGGATGTCTACTGGTTAATTCCAATCACCAAGCCGAGAAAGTGTCAGCTGCGAAATGGGAGCCTTTTTTTTTCTTCTTTTTTTTTTTTTGGTTTTTTTTGGCCTTCATCCAGCCTTGGTGCGATTTCTATATTGGAAATAGTGAAGGTTTTGATGGGTACTTATAAGTTTCTTTCCACAAATATAACCTTGGAGAGAACCTTCCCTCCCCATCCCTCTACCCGTGGATTCACTTTAGTCTTTCCGTCTAATTGAGTTCCATATGCGATGCCGTACATTGGAGCAACATCTAAATTGTGTTGCGACTCGTATATACAGTTAAGAAAAAAAAAATTGTCCCCTCAAAAGAATCCAAGCACCCCCAAAAAAAGCCAATGAAAAAGAAAAAGAAAAAAACCCTGGCACGCGCGCGCTTAAAACAGCAATTGCCTGTAGAGTTTCTTCACAGTGCCACTACTGTCACTTTGCTTTACTTAACCACAGACTGGGTGTCTGCCCCTCTCGTTTTCAACATGACCACAGTACCAGTTGATACTGGTTTCACTACATTTTCGCATGTGTCATATCCCCCCCATCCCGACCTATCCATTTGGCATTCCACTACAACTATTTCATATATAAATTCTCTAGATGGCTTATTATTGTTGCTTGTATGCAGAATTTTATTGCTTGTATGCAGAATTTTGGTAATATTTTTTTTTTGCTTCCTTGTTTCCCGTGAAAGGCATTTCTTTTCATGCCCCTTGATATAAAATAATTTTCCGATGTTCTAAACTCCGCACAGAGATCCATTTATACTGGAAGCCAGGAAAAAAAAAAGCCTGTACTGACAGACAGACTGACTGACTGACTGAGAGAGTAACATTATCCCCTGTGAAACACCAACCATGTGAATATGGTTTTTGCGGGGAAACAGAGTTGTGCCTGTGTTTAACTGAGCTGTCTGGGCAGAGAATACACCAATAGAGTTTCCAATATTAGGCTTTAGTTGAAGAGAAGCGAAGGTATTCTATTAATAACAAAATAGTACCATAAACTCCTTCACAGCCGCTTTAGAGATCTGGTTTTTTTTGGTTGTTCTTTTTTTTTGGTAAGTTTTCTCCGTAGTTATCGACACTTATATCTAATAGAGAATAATATTTTTATTCTTATACATATTTTATTTCTTCCCATTGTTAATTCTTTTTTTTTTTTTGAATATTTTTCTTATTTTATTTTCATCACTCTTTTTTTTAAAAAACCTGTAGTTTAATTTCTTTACTTCATTATCCCATTTCATAATGGACGGAAAAGCAAGCAAACAGGGTTAATCATTTTTTTTTTTTTAAACTCGGGAACAAAAGTGTACAAGAAAGTGACATTAGAAACTTTCTTCCCTGGTGAATCCAATTCAATTGTTTTTCCTCGACCCTGCTTTGCTTATTCCTGGATTACTCCTATTTGTTTCTACCACCATTCACAGTTTGTGTATCCCGTTTCACCACCACATTACCTATTCATTCTAAACTCCTCCGCCGCATCCTTCCCGAAGAACAGATCGTTGACGATACCACCCATTTTTTTCTGGCCTTACTTTAAGTCACACCTCAACGGAAACCAAGCGACGTTTCGCGACTATCAGGAAAAGGAAAGAAAAAGAAAACACACCCAAATCAACACCCAGTATTTATTCACTTGTACTACATATCTCTGGTTTAACACATATTCATATATACTCTATAGCTATGGGATCTTGTGTATCTGCTCCTACTTCACCACCAGCCAGTGGCAGTACCGTCAAATCAACCCAAGCAAAACGGCAACAACAACAACAGCAGGTGAGAAAACAACCAGTACCACAACAACAACACCAATCAACACCAACACCACCACCACATCAACACCAACACATACAACAACACATACAACAACACATACAACCACACTCTCTCCAGAAACCCCACTCCACCGGTGATCAATCCCCGGTGATTTCCCATGACCTCCAAGCATCCTCTGACTCCACCAAGTTACCCTCGTCCAACCTGTCGCAGGAAACCAAACCCCACGTCATCCAGTCCACGCTAGACCTAAACAACAGCAGCAACGGCACCATAGTCAAGAACCCGGTAGACGTGGCTGCGGGAAATACCAGCAGCGAGGAAATCAAGGTGTTGTTATTGGGCTCGGGCGAAAGCGGAAAGTCCACCATAGTTAAGCAAATGAAAATCTTACACCAGCAGGGGTATACCCAAGAAGAGCTCTTTGAGTACAAGGCGTTTGTATACAAGAACGTGTTGGACTGCATCAAGAATGTCATAAATGCCATTGTGGAGTTGCAACCGGACTTGATCACCAACAGACCTGACAAAATCGGGCCAGTGGCTGAAGAAACCGGCCCCAACGACGGCGGTGACCAGCCCGTGCTGCCAGAAACCAACGACATGGACCAGCCAGAAGAGAAGGCAGTCACCACCCGTAGAGGTATCCTTGACTATGACGACTTGAACGAAGTGCTAGACTATGAGTACCACATGGACTCGGACCAGCTCTTTGACGCCGGCGTTGCCGCCAAAATCAAGCAGATTGCCGAGGTGCCAGAAGTGCAGCATTTTATGGTTCACCAACAGGGAAATTTCTACTTGATTGACTCCACCAACTACTTCTTATCTAACCTTGACAGAATAGCTGCTCCTAACTATATACCTTCTATTAACGATGTCTTGAGAACACGTAAGAAGACATCGGGGATCTTCGATTTCCAGTTCAATATGGGCAACGGGTTGAACATCCACTTGTACGATGTCGGGGGACAGAGATCTGAACGTAAAAAATGGATTCACTGTTTTGATAATGTCACCTTGATTATCTTTTGTGTGGCGCTTTCAGAGTACGACCAGGTGTTGCTAGAAGAGAGCAGCCAGAACAGGCTAGAGGAGTCGTTGGCTCTATTTGATTCGGTGGTTAACTCCCGGTGGTTTGCCAGAACGTCGGTGGTTTTGTTTTTGAATAAAATTGACGTGTTTGCCGAGAAGTTGCAGTACTCTCCGTTGGAAAAGCATTTCCCGGACTATAACGGTGGCAATAACATTAACAAGGCAGCAAAGTATATTTTGTGGAGATTTAACCAGTTGAATCGGTCGGGATTGAATATTTATCCTCACGTGACCCAGGCAATTGATACTTCCAATATTCAACTCGTCATGGCTGCGGTTAAGGAGACCATATTGGAGAATTCGTTGAGAGACACCGGTATATTGTAGGGTGACGTTTTACTTGGGTGGGTTTCCATATCTGTGGTGCGTTTGACACGAATTTCGGAAGGGAGGGGGGAATTTATGAGGGGATTATCGGAACGTTGAGAGGGGATCTTCAAAGAATGTGACATTACTACACCTGTCGTGAAGACAGAAAAAGCTAGATGAAGAAACGATTAGACTAAACACACTTGCTCTTCTTGAATGGCACCAATCAGTATACCACGATGACTCTACACCATTCACTTTGCATCCAATATTCAATACGAACTATCTATCAACATGAAAAGCCAAAAAAAAAAATGAAAAAAATGAAACAGCCTAAACGAAATTCACAAATGTCAATAAACTATGCATCCCATATATGTGTATATTGTCTGTACTGTGTATGCGAATTTCGTATGTATATGTAATTTACTCTTGTTATCGTATATAAATATTTATTTCCAATTTCTCGTCTTAATATGCTGGTGTGGTAGTTAAATCGAGTGTATAGTGTAGCAGCGATCCTTTCTCTCATCCCCCTCTCAGGGTGGCCCCACCCGTCGTAATAATCATACAATTATTATAGAATACGAACTTTCTCGCTATTATACACAACTAATTCCTTTAACTAGCTTGATTACTTCCCATTTCTCTCGCTTCATACTCACTTCTGGTGGATACGTCGGCTTACTGGGTATCATCCCCGGCCTTGGACCGAACATAATGGAGATTGTAATTACCCTTGTCGCGGCCACGCAGAGACCCACCCCTGCCTCTATATCCGCGGCCCCGACCTCGGCCACGGCCACCCCTGCCTCTGTACCCACCTCTACCTCTTTTTGGTGTATCTGAAGTATTGCTGGTCACTCTGACAAGGCCCGGGTTATCGTCGCCATTGTCGTTCACCTTTGCTTGGCTAGGTTCACTTGCAGGAGCATCCAAGACTTGAGGAGCCCCCACCACTGCGTTCCCGGTAGGTTTAGGCTCCGCCCCATCTTCAGATACTGGTGGAGAAGTTTCCATTGGCTTGCGCTCAGTTTTCTTTGGCGATGCCGCTCGGGGCACCGACCGAAATTTACGAGGAATGTGCTCTTCTGAACCAGCGGCCAGCAATGTTTCAGGTCCTCGTGACTCTCCATCACGCAGCCTATCGAATCTTTGATAGCCACGGTACGGTCTTCTGTTACTGCCATCACGCTCACGCTCACGCTCGGGATGGTTACTTCTCTTCTCTTTACCCCGTTGCATAAGCTCATCCAAATGCTTCTTAAAGTTGGGACGGTCGGTTTCTTCCTCTCTCTCGTCCACCTTGGGAACTTCCTGAACTGGCTGTTTTTCCTCCGTGGTGGTGGTGTCAGGAGCCCCATTTGATGTTATTATATCGCTGATTTCCTTGAATTTGTTACTAATTGCCAATTCCCTTATACGGGCCTCGGCTTTTCTAAGTTCCTGTTCCTTCTTCGCTAGTTCTGCCTCTCTCTTCTTCAACTCTTCTTCGTGCTTCTGGGTCTCTATTTCCAACCGCTTACGCTCAGCGTCCTCGTTGACGTGGTTGTCGCTGTCGCTGCTCTTCTTGGCTACAGTTTCATCTTTCTGGACAATAGTGCTCTGGGTATCTTTCGAGTCTTGCGCTCCTGCTTGTGTGGTCTGACCGGGCTTGGTGCTGAGATCAACCTTGAGCAAAGGGGGAGACGCAGGCGTCTTCTTCTTCAATATGATTGGCCGGGAAACCACTGGCTTGGGCGTGGCGTTTCTGGGAGAGTTCTTTCCCGGAGACCGCCCTCTGTTTCCATTGGTATCTTCACTCAATAGCTCTGCTAGAGATTTGCCCGTCCCATTGGCTGGGTACGTGCTCGTGGACGGAACCGGTGCGGGTGCGAGTTTGGGTGTTGCACCCGGTGCTTTTTGCTCGGGCTTGGTGGATTCACTTCTGTCTCCCGATACCCTTGGCTGGTCGGCCTTTGCCGGAACCACCTCTGGCCTTCTGTCCACCGTATACGACAATCTTCGTGATGTCGCCGGAACAGCAGAGTTTCTCCGGCTGGAGTATCTAGGAGACGCCGCCTCGTGGAATTCTCTGATTGTGGCTTCCACATCCACATCTTCAGCATCACCCAATGTTTGCACGGTGGTCTTGTTCAAGTTGATAAGCTTCTTTTCGATTTCAAGCTCTCGCGAAAGCGTGTCTACCGGTTTGGCATTGCCAAAAGGATTTGGTTTAGGTCTGGCGGGTTGTTGTTGCTGTTGCTGTTGTTGGTGCTGTTGCTGTTGTTGGTGCTGTTGCTGTTGTTGGTGCTGTTGCTGGTTCTGTTGTTGTTGCTGTTGCTGGTTCTGTTGCTGTTGCTGGTGCTGAGGAGGTGCTAGTGGTGGGCCTAAAGTCGATGATGCTGAAAGCCTACGAAATGGCGGCTCGTCAAATGATTGCCGCCTAGAGTAGGTGTTTAACGGGACATGCATCCTTCCCGGAGACCTAGACGATGAGGAACGGCTAGGAGGATGGTATATATGACCATGGCTATCAACTTCAAACCCTTCAAGGAGCGCCATGTGTTTAGGCTGGTGTCTTTGTTGCTGTTTGGCAGCAACAAATTCCTCCTGGATTCGCTGGATCTCCTGCACGTGTTCCTGGTTGAAGTGTATACAGTGCTGGAAGTCGTTGAAATCGGCAACCTCGACAATCACCCGGCGGTTGCCCTTATAGTACAAATCGTACCATTTCAACACCTTCGCCATATCATCGGCCGACCCAAGCTCAACAAACGCCACTCGCTTGATAACATGGGTGACGAGGATATCCGACGCCGGGTCCGACAAGATCTTAAACTTGACAAACGGCGTATATCTACTCTGGAATAGATCTTCGATAAAGCCGTCGTCGGCAGTTACCGGGAGGTTCAACAACTTGACAATATATGGCGGGCCTTGACTCACGCCCCGTCCAGAAATGGTCCTGCCAGAACTTGTCCGAGAATAAGAATCGTAGTGTGGTTTGTCGATCTGCACCTCAATTGAGGACATATCCACCTCCGTGTCTGCCCAAGAGCCTCCATACGCTAAAAAAAGGGGGGGGGGATTAGTTAGTATTCAATCCGATTTCTGCCAACAGGTTATTTCTCCTAGTTCATGTAGTCATGATCGAGTAAATCAACAAAGCAAATACGCCCATCAATCAACAAAACAAATACGCCCATCAATCTACATACAAATTTACCCATCCATCCACACACAAATAAAATCCACCACATCAACCAGAATAAATCAACACAATAAAAAATACATACTTTCATCGTTGAAGAACTCCTGCAACGTCATTTTCTTTGGTGGTGCAGAAACATGGTTATTAGTACTCATTGATATTGGTTCTAGCTTAAATAGAAATGCTCTGAAATGAACGACGTTTACTAAGTCGAGTTCCCAAAAAAAAATGCTGAGCTTTACTATACTCTTGGTGGTACCAGAATAAACGGAAACAAATAAGAGAAATCGACAAGTGAAAGGAGGAGGAGGAGGAGGAAAAAAAACGCTTCTACTTTGGTGATGCCGAAAGCTTAAGAATTCGCGGTGTTTATTTGTGGAGAATTTGTGGTTTTCTATGACGGAAGTATTTGGCGAGGAAAGGTGTATTTTCTTATATAAAGGTGTCTTTTCATACAGGAGAAGCGTGTCCAGTCGACTCGACCATTCCAGTAAAGCTAGAATTCATAAGAGAGAGTAATAGGCGGATATATCAACCACTGGGTGGGGCTTGACGGATGAATGTTTTTCTTAAATAGCTCGCTTAATATCGCGGGAACAATGAGGCAATGTTTTTTCCGGTGGGTTTATTTGCGATTATTGTGATGGTGATGAAGGTATGAGCAACGGTGGGGTTGTTATGGACGGTGTACGGTTATCAGAATACATATCCCATGATATAAATTCTGTTATCTTTGGTGAAAATGTGGTAATGTTTTATCATCTATATAATTTTTCTATGGTATATAGGAAAGTTATACTGATATTGGAGCCTTAGACTAATATAGGAGCCAGATACTAGTATAGGGGTCATATACTGATATTGGAGCTGTAGAGTGATATTGGAACCTTATCCCAATATAGGAACTTCGCACCCTCACACCACCCTACAAATCACTAAACTTATCATACGTCTCTCTCCAACGGCCGTAGAACCCAGTGAAAAACTTCACCCCTAACCCAATATCCTTGGTCCCCAACGCAGCCCGGATCGAGTGCATCGACAACTGCGGAATCCCCAAGTCAATGGTTCTGGCCCCGGTCTGCACAGAAATAGACGGACCAATAGTCCCCCCAGACCGCGAATCATTTCTAATTTGAAAGTACTGCACTTCGTCGCCGTTCTCACGAGCAATTTCCTCAACGAGCGCCAACCCAACCGAATCCGTCGCCATGTGACCATTGGGGTCTAAAGAAATCGTAATACCCTTATTGGGAACCGGTTTATGGTGCTCCAAGTAAACCTCAGTAAAGTTAGGATTAACCAAATGAATCACGTCCGACGATAAGATGATCGAGTTGGCATAGGTGACTCGTAATTTTTCTTGAATATCGACGGACCCGGGGTTGAAATACTCAGAGCCAACAACACGGTTAACTGCCATCTCAATCAACCCGCCTTTAATACCCTGTCTGGTGGCACTACCAATCTCCTCGTTGTCCAACACTGAAACAATGGAAAACGAGCCGGGCTGTAATAAATCATGAGCATCCGCATCAACCAATGCGTTCACAGCAGCAAACGAACACACTCTATCGTCAACTCTAGGGGCAAACACAAACTCCTTCTTGAGACCACCTTTGACCCCTTTTTGAACATCGTAGAGCTGCAAGTCCCATTGGTAAATATCCTCAACCCTGGTATCAGCAAGGTTGGCGATATACCGTAACAACTTCAATGAATGCTTGCCGTATAAGGGAGCGTTTTTCTCTTCCTCACTTGGTTCATCCTCGGCCTCGTCTCCCGAAAATCCAATCACTGGCACTGCCTGGGTCTCCTTGTTGAAGGGACCATTTGCTGGAGCGCCAAAGTGCGGAGCCAAGGTAGGGATATGGGCAATTGGGTGCGGGGTGGAGTCCACCAACTTGTGGGTGATTTCTCCTCGAGAATTTTTCACTAGTAACCGTCCACCAATACCCAAATCACGATCCCACCAAAGCTCGCCTAAAGTGCCGGCATAGGGAGCCACACCCAATAGGTCATAGCCTTCAACTTTCGATTTGGTGGAGTTTGGCTTCAAAATGGTGGTGAGAGCGTCAATGTGGCCGGCAATGACCCCAACCCCTTTCTCCGGAGTCCATCTGCTTCCAACTACAAACGCTACAAGAGAAGACCCGTTACGGGTGGTGTAGTATCTGCCAGGGGTTATATTGTTCCAAGAGTCTTTTTCCGGGATGTATTTGAATCCGGCGTCGTTCAATTGGTGTTCAAAGTGGGACACCACGTGGTAAATGGTGGGGTTTTTATAAGTAAAGTCGATATATTTGTCGGCAATCCTGTCAAAGTAGTGCTGGGAGTAGTTGGGGGCATTTCTCTTAGAGGAGTCTTGAGGTGGAGGGACATTGCTACTGGAACCTGTTTCTTGTTGGTTGGAATAGTGTAAGTTTTTGAGGATGTGCGACAATTCGTCGTAAGTGTAACCGTCTTTGTTCATGATGGTGTATAGTAGTAGTATAGACTTTCCGTCTGTAAATGTATACGATAAATGAGGAGGAGAAGGAAAGTGTGAAGGAAAGTGTGAAAGAGTAAGAATAAAAGAATAAGAATAATAAAAAAAGAAAGTTGGTGAATGAGAGAATGAAACCGAATATAAATAACCAGAACAACACCGAGTGTGGCGAATGTGATGAAATTCAATTGTGGAGACAGAAACAGAAGAACCAATGGCGATAAAGGAACAATAACCTCCACCATAGTTAACCAAAGACATTAGTCATGAAGGGGGAGGGGGGAAAAAAAAAGAAGAGTGTGTTTTTACAACCAACACAATGTCCACTACTAAATGGGTGGACAAGGGTACGGCCAAAGAAATGAACCAAAGGGAAACAAAAGATGTATGATAGATATGGAACTTTGTAACAGGATGTCTACAATGGTGAGGTATCCAGTCTATATACATTCTACGGGTTCTGCTATATGAGTGTGGTATTCACTCCAAGCGTCACACACCACTACAAGCCTGGCCTCTCAGACGCAAAGGTGGCAGCAACAATCAATGGAAATACCAAGCTAACATCAGCATACACCTTAACCGACTTTGCTTCTGCTTTAATCTTGCCCCAACTGACAGCCTCGTCTGGACGAGCTCCGGCATCAGAACCATCAAACTCCTGGCCGGTATTGATGTACACGGCGTAATCAGCACCGTTCCTCATTAAACAGGCATTGCAAATGTGGTGCTTGATCAACCCACCACCGAGAATAAGCATACCGGCTGAGGATGCAGCCATGGACATGGCGTTGATCTTTCTGATGTCGGCAACAATGTCGAGTCTAAGCTGCTGTGGCGATGCCTTATACGTGTGGAAGAACAACATATCACCAATGGAACCATCGGTGATGGCAGGACAGAAGATGGGGATCTGGTTCTTGTGGGCCCAGTACAACACCGAACTCTCGTCATTGATCTCCTTGCCGAGCCGGTCGATTAACCTGGATGGGGTCCAAATGGCGGCCGAGTCGGCATTCAACCCCTCGGAACCAAGCTGGCTCATGGCCTCTTCTTGTTCCTCCAAGCACTTGTCGAGAATGGGGACAATCCACTCTTCAAACTTACAGTAGTTATCGTTGGGCACCAACAAGTTCCCAATTCTGTTCATACCCTGGTCTCTCAACCCCTTTCCGGGCAAACTGAACTCACCCATATATGTGGGTGCCAACACTTTAATCAAGTCTTCCTCAATGCCCCCGGCAGAAGCGACAATAGCACTCACCATTTTGTGCTGCACGAGATACCTCAAGGTATCTCTCACCCCGGAAGAAATCAAGTTGGAAGTATATCCCATAAAGATGGTGGTTTTCTGGTAGCCGTCGTCGTCAAACTCGCCAGTTTGCTCGTGCTCTTCGAGCTCACTTTTGTGTTTGCCCCTCCAGCTTCTCATCTTGTTTATGATATCGCATGCCTGTGATAATGACAGGGCCTGGAACCCCATCGTGCTCATCGACTCAATCAAGTCCTTGGCACGCATATTATACGCCGAGTCCTTGGAGTAATCGATCCCCTTGACTTGTTCAAAGTCCTCGGGGACGGGTATGGATGCCTTTAACACGGCGTCCGACGCCAACCCTGGTAACTTGCCTGAATCACTCATATGGTATATCGTTACTTTGTCTATATAGAGCCAGACCTTCCCCAAACTCGAGAGAGAAAAAAAGAAAGCCGAGTGAAAATTTTTGTATGTACGATGAGTCGTAATTAACCGAATATGGAGATTATGGGTTTACTGTAGTGTTTCAAGCACTTTTGCATATTCAGCATCGCCAGATGGTATTGATGATATACTATGTTGGTATATTCTACTAAACTCTTCATTTAAACGTATAATATAAGAATAATTAGACACCTCCGTCGGCACTTCGCACCAATGGTCATAGACATCTCCTTGCCATTCAAGGATATGATAACTATGTAACTAGTTTAAAAAAAAAATGCTACCAAACTAACACATTTAATGGGCTGTGTCGCTTATCTCTGTCTGTCTTTGTCTCTCCTGCTCCTTGTCGTTCTCTTCTTGTCTCTCTCGCTCCTTGTCGTTGTCTTCTTGTCTCTCTCGCTCCTTTTCGTTCTCTCCCCCGTAGTATACCATACAACCGACAAAAACAACCACTTCATACCCGTTCTCTCACCTCTGGTATCCACGCAGAATGCTTAGGCTTGGCCGTATTATAAGAAACATACGCCCCCAGTGAGTTGGTCAAGTTTGGCTTGTGTTGCTGGGGAACAGGATACGCCCTTGTACTCTTTTCATCTCCAGTTAATTGGTTGGGAGGTGTGTTGGTACCATACCCCAACCAGTAATGCCAGCCGGGCTCCACTTGTGACATGTCGTTGTGCCATTTGTTGTATTCGACCCATCTGGTTCTTAAGTGGATTTCTTCAGGAGCATCAGTTTCGTAAAACTTGTTACCGTGATCATCAGTTCCCACTAACCAACCACTTTTCGTATCATTGTGGTGCTGGAGTTGCCACGCAGCTCTCTTGATCCCAGAGCGGTAGATGTTCTTTATAGTACGAACAATAGAAGTAGACATTGCTTATAACGTAGTCTGGTATACTCAAGAGTTAGTACCAGTGATTCTCAGTTATTGGCCCTTTTGTTTTTTTTTTGTTTTGGGCCAGTGCTAATTCCCACTTACTTTGGAACGGAGTTGATTGGTGAAAATACAGCACGTGACTGGATTTGCGAGACGTGGTTACTGTGATTGTTTATAGGATGGTATTAGTGGGGGGGGTGTGTCTAGATACTGTAGAGTATATATATGGGGTGGGTGTGTTTAGGTGGTGGATGAGTTTTAATAGGCTATGTTTTAGAGTTTCTAATAGAATTGTAGAGCTGGCTGTTTATTGGTGGTTCCTGTACCAACTTCCTTCACAGATTTGGATTTGTTGATACTTTTTTCGAGGTTTTCCTCCACCAACTACACAGTAGTAAACACACCTCATCCATCACCAAAACTCTAATAATCCCTTCTCATCCATCACCATGGCACAGGTAGATTATAAATCTCAGATTGAAAATCTACAAAAACTAAGGGCTACAATGCAGGCCATTAAGGTGGCAGTGGATAAAATCTCCCAAGACATCGAAGTGGTGTATGAACACAACAATCCCGAATTATCAAGGCAAATAAATGAATTAAAAACGGCTATAGACAAGGTGTAACTTTTTATTATTATTATTATTATTTCTTTCCTTCTTTCTTTTCCTTCTTTTCCACTCTATTTAACAACTACTGAGAGATTGGGTATGTACTTGTGGGCCCCTGCGCTCATGACGACTTTATGACTCTTGCTAATCTCCTGCAAGTTGTCTTTGTACTGGGAAATGAGCCTGCTCACCAGGGCTATATTTTCTTCAAGCTCGCTTATACTTAACATTAGGTCGTTGTACCACCGAGTTACATGATTGTGCGACTCGGCTACAAAGTCAACCGAGTTGCGGGTTACATAGCCAATAAGGTCATGGGTATCTTTTTTGCATGTCGTGAGGGTGTTTTTCAGCCACGCCAACAACTCGAGACACTTGAGCAAGTTGGCCCGGTTGTTGGCGCCAGGAAGTGTTCCGGCAAGCACTTGTTGGTAGTGCGAGTACTGCGGGAAGTTGGGCACGCCGATGGAGGACCACGGCTTCAATCGAAGATAGTATATATGTTCCATTGAGGTAAGGGCGTTTTCGGGCCCCCGGGTAAAGTCAATCAACTGGAGCTTGGACAATACCGTGAGGTAGCTGTTGTTGGCCTTGATGGTTGCGCACAAGCTCTGGTACGATTTAAGCAAATAGTCTTGGTTATAGTTTAATGTAGACGTCAACTGGGGTAGCACAACCTCGTGGTTATACCTGTTCATCTCCTTTAGCTGTTCTTTCTTGGCTCCCGCCTTCAACTTCTTGATCCGCTTGGGGAGAACCGTTTCTACATTCTCCACCTTGCCAATGATAACCTGGGTCACCCGGTTCAGGAGATGCTCCATCAAGTTCTGGAGGAGGTAGTCTGCGTACCACTGGATAAGGAAAATCTCAAACGGCTTGTACAACTCCAAGTCTATGCCGTTGAGGAGGAACTCCACCATCATGGTCAATTTGGTGTAGTATATAAACGATGTGACACTAATCGCCAAATCGCCGGTACTGAACACATCGCCGATATTGTAGGTGCGGAACATGTCCACTTCAAACGCCTCCCAGTTGACCTGGAGCGTGTCCCAGAGAACAAGTCCTCGGGACGTCAACTGTTGCAGACGACAAGGATTGCTACCATAGTTGGTGAGATTATGGTAGATTCCTCCTTCCAAATCCAGGAGCAACTGCGTATATGTGGCCAACACTTCGGTTCTGGCTGACTCCTTAAGCTGGGATAGCTGTGACTCCAAATTGCCGAGAAGCACGGTGTTTTTGCCTACAAAATTCTCCACCAAGTCCACACTAAGGGTGGTGAGATTGTGCTCGCTAGAACCAAATATACTCTTGTCGTCCCTGATAAAGAATAGCTGGAATAGTCCCCGTGAAAATACAGAAAAACGTTTGATATCTCCACTAATGCTGTGCTTTAAGTAGTTGTGCAATTGGTTCACAGTTTTGACTCCATGGGCGTTCCTGATGAAACTGGCTATGGTGTCGAATATCCCCGTTTGTATATGATCCAATGCGGTGGGCAAATCTAAGTCAAACAACTCAAGCGGGATATTTCTGTTTTCCATATCCAACTGGATAAACTTAGAGAACGCCCCTGGCGGGATACACGCTGGGTTGTACTCGGCCGGTTTCAACTGTTCAATGTGGTCCATTCCCGTTTGGTAAAAGTCAAGGCTGGTGGGCTCGTCCAAGTTGGGGGGGCCACTTAAAAACAGAATCGGGGTGCCGAGAATAGTCGGCTCAATCTTCACCAAGCTAATAACCACCTTCAACTGCGCTATAAGAACACTGGCCCTTTCCACATCGTTGGCCATGATCCATTCAATGGAGTCGCTAATCTCGCCGATTATAAACTCACAGCTCACGTCCGATAAGAAATCCAAGCTCATGTTTCTTGTGGTGATATCCTCCTCTTCGTAGAGGAGGGTTTTGGCTATGTAAAGTACAAACCCGATAAACTTGGCCAAACCCATAACGAATGCTTTCAATACTTTATGTACTAACTGGTACTCGACACTAGACGAGTCGTACTGCTCCTGGGTGGCGAACCGGTGACTGTAGAACGAACACCGTTCAAGCACCGGCGCCTGGGTTTCCCTATAATTTTCCAAGAGGGTTTGCACGTACCGACAGCTCAACACGGTTACCGGGAGGCTCTGGGAAGAGAGCCACGATACGAGAGCTTGCAATAGTTTGGCGTGGATATTGACTACTGCATCCACAGACTGGGGTCTTGCCGGATCAAAGGTCACGTCGGATTCCAGCAATTCGGTCAAGCCGGTATCGAGCCGAGGGTTCAAAATTTCAAGTGCCCGGGTTCCTTCTAAAAGGTTGAACTGGGGCGCCTGTACAACCTTGTTATTTGTGATGCTCTGGAGCGACGTAAATAGCTCCTGGGTGATATCGACGAGACTATCCTCAGAAATCTCCAATTGATCTAGTGAGGTGGATGTTAGTATGAGGGAGTTGGATGTGGGGGAATTATTTCCTTTTTCCTTTTTTTTTTATCCTGGAAATAATCTCTTGACATACCTAGAGACAACATCGTGGAAGTTCCAAGACCAGTGGGTTAATGTGCTGGGTAATACGTGATAGTCTAGCACCCTTGGCTAAGTGGTGGGTGAAAAATTCCTGGCTATTGAGTTTGTGAGCCCCGGCGAAATCTTAACGATGGATATTTTTTGTTGGAAGGCCATCGGGAGGGAGAAAAAAGAAAAAGAAGAATTCGGCGCTACCAGATCGATATACGCATAGTAATGATGGTTGTAGTGTGTTGTGGGATTACATTAATTATGGAGTAGATGTGTGTGAGAGTAGATGTGTGTGAAAATATCGACTGTGGATATAGGGTGTTGTATATAGGAAAAGAGGAGCAGGAACGGATATCTGCAGTCCCGAGACAACCATGTTCGGTATTAGTTTCTAGTATTGCTAGAAGGACAAGACCAGTGGCATGCAAGTACATCCATTAACTATGTGGGCTCAGACACAAGGCCACAATCCACATACTCTTCCAATAGTGTAGGTTTCACTTTTCCCCCGTTCACAAGACATACTGTGGGATCTAGTAGAGGTCCAGAATTGGAGACTAGACCCAGTTTCCACGGCTGTGTCTTTCCTTTTTGCCACTGTTTGTTTAGAGCAGTATGGGAACAATGGGGCCGGGTGGATGAGTCAATTTTTTTCTTTTATTTGTTTGCGCGTATTTCGCCATGCTAGTCGTGACCTAGACGAAGGGTTGGCGGGGAGGAACGTGTCGGATTAACCAGTATTTGGTCAACAGGTATACAAGTTGGAAATAGATGGACTTGGGAAAGGGCCGGTTTTGTCTACACCACATCTGGTCAAACCCCGGACCAAGTTCCTATTCGGAATTGTCCGGTTTTCGGACATTACCCAGTACGAAACTTGGTAAACAATAGCCGGAGTCCCTAAAAGGGGGAACCACCCTAAAACCAGAACGAGCCCTATAACCCCAAAAAAGAAAGAAAAAATAATGTAAAACTCCAGCCCAGTTGAGTACCCCCTAAAAGGATCCTACAAAGACTGGTGAGAGAGACCAAACGCGCGCGGCGGGGTAGTACCAGGACGAGAAATGAAGGAATATACAAAAGTGGGGACTGGCTATTGGTATTGTTATGTGTGTGTTCTTTTTTTTGTGACTCTGTTAACTGGATGATACTGGTTTGGTGATGTCTGTTATCTGTACCCAAAAAAAGAAAAAAGAAATGAATAGTACACTCCACTTCCATATAACCATGATTCTGTCACTCTAAGTAACAGACAGGATTACCAATATACCATATTTACCCTCGCATAGAGTAAGCAAAGTCAGCCACATTCTCACACTGCATATACGGGTAAGGTATTGTTTCCATCAGAGCCGTTGACCAAGCGTTTTAGTCGGAGAAATGAGCGGAGGGGGGGGTGGTGGGAAACAGCGGATACAAACCCCCCCATTGTTTGCCCATACTATGGGGAAACACACCCGAGAGAACGTTATGGAAGAAAACAGGTTTGTCGTCCTCTCCAAAGTCGTGCCGTTCACAAGTTTTATATACTTGTTCTTGTTGTAGTGGAAAGGACCAGACTGGGAATTTATTCTTTTTTTTTTTGGGGGGGGGGAGGGAAGAAAAAAAAGAAATTCCTGATTACTAATTACGTAAACCCATTGTGAAGGCCATCATACAGCTTGTCTTGGTTTCCCTAGAGTTTACATTGCCATAATAATCTCCAATTGCTATTTGTGTTGTATAAAAGCAATATTTTTGGGCTAAGAGTATCTATAGCTTGAACCAGTTTCAGGCTGGCGTATAGGTTGAATATGTGCTGTTTGTAGGGTACTTCATGAGTGCATGATTTTCTTTCTTTTTATTTTCCCTTTTTGTATTTTTCTGTTCTCTTTCTTTTTTTTTTTTTCTTTCTTTCTTTCTACTCTTCTACTGGATATATATATAAGCTAAAGCCCCCTCTCTAGGCTCTCCCCTTTTTGTACTTACGGTTAGGTATCGAGATCCTCGTTTTGATTTGTTATACCCCCTTTTTTTTATTAGGTGAATTGTCCATAGTTAACCTAGCAGTCCTGACCTGATCTTTCTGGCCTTGATATAAAGACGTTTGTTGCTAGTACATTTGGGAAAAGTAGCCTGTGTGTACCTGCAGTAATAGTTTGGGATAAACGTTTTGTTTGTACCACCGAAAAGTAATCCACTGTAAACCACCATAAAGCAACCCACTGTAAACCACCATAAAGCAACCCACTGTAAACCACCATAAAGCAACCCACTGTAAACCACCGAAAAATAATCCACTGTAAACCACCACAAAGCAACCCACTGTAAACCACCATAAAGAATACCCATCCTGTTGTAAACAACCCCCTGTCTAATACAATCTTCTACTACATCCCCTTTCACCGGCTGTAACATCATACAAACAACTGATCACTTTATAAACTCCCCCAATCTCATATCCACTAAATCCGTGCTACCCAATTTTATCCCCCCCCCCACTCTCCACCATGACCGACGTAAAGAGACACATATCTGAAGTGGCCGGCACCGCCAGCCCAGAGCCCCACGACGATAAAAAGATCCACACCAAAGCTGGTAGAAAACCCATCGAAACCGAACCCAAGTCTAAAAGAACCGCCCAAAACAGAGCCGCCCAGCGGGCCTACCGTGAACGGAAAGAACGCAAGATGCAGGACTTGGAAGAAAAGGTAAAGGTGCTAGAAGACGCTAACGTGAAGGCCACCACCGAAGCTGACTTCTTAAAGGCCCAGGTGGATATGTTGAAGAATGAACTAGCCCGGTACCGGGGAACTGCCGACTTTTCCGATTTGAACTTGCCCACTAAAGTAGGCCATCTATCCAACCCTGTTTCCGGGAAACCCGTACCCCAGTTTGATTCAGCCGCGTCATCCACTTATAGCAAGAACTCTTTATCCAGTGACCGCCACCAATCGTCGGCGTCGTCGTCTATATCCTCACCCCATAATAACTTTTCGTTTGAGATCCCGTGGTCTAAAGATAACTTGCGGCAGCAGCAGCAAAGAAACCAAAGACAGCCTCTAGACGAACATCAACTTCCTGTGCCTGATCTTGTTCTGGGTTCGTCTTCATCAACGTCTCCCTTGAATGATAACTTGGGGGTATCGCCAGAATCGTCCACCGTATCCACCACCAACATCCCCAACCACATATCTACGAACTTGGACTTTACCGCTTCCTTTGATGAACAGCTAGATTCATTCTGCTCCAAACTAGGAGAGGCATGTGGCACCAGGCAGCAGCCGGTGCCCAAACACAAACGAGGATCAAACACTTCCTCATCTCTCAGTGGCAGTGGAGTGCTGCAGCAGTATAACTCTCCCTTCTCCAACTTGGTGACTCCACTCTCTAACCCCAGCAATATCGACTACTTGAATGATCCATTTTTCTCTGGTGCTGGTGGCGCTTTCAACTTTAATGTGGCAGCCACCCCTGGCGCCAACCCTGACGAAAAGGTGAAGTTCAACGACCAAGTGGCGACAAGTAAAGACCCGTTGTCGTTCTTGAATGATAACAACTTTGACGTGTCGTTGGCGTTTAATGCTCCTGCTAAGGATGAAGTAGATCCGATAGCGTTGTTGACTACTGAAGAGTCGATGTACGATCCGTTGAAGGACTCAAATGGCGTGAATGTCGATTTCAACTTTAACGATTTTATCAAGAGTTCGTTGCCGGTAGAGGCGGGCGTAAATGCCGTGTCGGGGAATAATTATACAACAGAACAGCCGCTTAAGCAGGATCCAATATTGGAATCGGGGGCAGAGGCAGATGATGATGATGATGATGACAATAATATTGTGCTAGCGTCGCCACCGACTTTTAAGTGCAGTGAAATATGGGATAGGATAACGGCTCATCCCAAGTACACCGAGATTGATATCGATGGGTTGTGTAACGAGTTGAAGAATAAAGCCAAGTGTTCTGAGACAGGCGTGGTTATAAACGCCGCCGATGTAAATAAATTGTTAGAGCAGAAAGAGTTTTATAAGGGATGAGTTGGTGTGTGCTTGTTTTTGATTTAGATGGTTATAGGTATCCCATAATGTGTATGTGTTTATTTAATGGAGATGCATGTTTTTATGTGTTTATAAGTGGCTTTTCTCTTTTAGCGTTGTTTCCAGTTTTAGTTCAAAGTCTCTGGCGTGGTTTAATACGGTGGGATCAGTATGGGGTAAAGAGGAGTAACCAGGGCTGATAATGGTGCGGATATACGAAATGTGGCGTTGTGGAATTGCCAGGGGAAGAAAAGGTGTGCACAATTGCCAGTGTATATTTACCTATACTCCAGATATCTGGGTTTACGATTTGTATAAAGCCATGATTACATACCCTAGCGACAGAAGAAAGAGCACCCTTCTATTCAGCATCCCCCATCAGGATGTCGTAGTCAACATCCTCTTCCTCCTCGAGTAACTGGTCAATCTTGCGTAACGATTCTTCAACTTCTTCCTGCTTGGCAGTTTCGGCATCCTCTTCTGGTTCTTTCTTGTCTTCATCCATATCTCCGCGTGCCTCCTCGGCACCATCATGGATATCTTCACCTTCCTGTTCAGGAGAAGCACTCTTTTCATTTTCTTCACTGTCCACCGCCTCGTTAAGCTCGTCAAGTATGGACTCGGACCGCGAACCAACCCTCAACCTCTCCTGGTTCTCGGCTTCTCTACTAAGCGCCTTTTGGTACACCTCGTTCGCCCGTCCTACAAAACTATCAAGATTCCTCCTGTTAGACTTATCCAACAAGTATTCGGGGTTTCCCATCTGCTCCCCAAGACACTTGTTGGTGCCCTCCAACGCGTCACAGAGTCCTTTCAACACTGTAGCGTCTATGTACTCACTAATGTAGAACTTACCGAGGTTATTCACTATAGCCCGCTTGACTTGGCGAGGAGTATCCTGTTCCAAGGCTTGCAATAAATACACACACTGCCAAACATGGGACGCTTGCTTCCTAATATCGTGAGCACCCCCATTGGCGAGGTTTCTAGGGTCGCACCACGCCACCAATTGCGGGATAATCACCGACGGAGATACCTGCTGGTTCTCTGCGGTAAAGTCGGAGTCAGGACCAAACAAATGATAAACGAGGTCACCGCTGATGCCGGCAATCTCCATTTGGTGTTTGGGATGCGAAAAGGCGTACACTGGGATGCAGAACGTGAGCACCTGCAACAACTCGGGGTTACCGGTGCTGAGCGGGTGGAAGTACGTGAGGAGGAGCCCTTGGAAGAGTTGCTTGCCATTTTCATACTCAACCGCATCCTCCTGCTGGTCTTCATTGTTCAGCTGGTTTGGAGTATTGCTGGCAGAAGTAAGCACTCCACAAAGGAACAACTTGCACAACCCTTCAGCCACCACTCTTTGGAGCTTTGGTTGTTCGTAGTCCACAAGCATTCGGTAAAAGAGCCGGGCAAAGTAGTACACCTTCACCTGGGTATCGAGGATACTGATGCCGTAGGTGGAGAAGATATCAAACACCGCTTTCAAGGCTATCTCCTTCACCTGCTTCCCAGACGCCTTCAAGCAGTTATAGAATGTCGGCAAGGCATCTACAGCAATGTCGCGGTTAAGAAGAGCATATAACCCGAGACATCTGAGTCCTAGAAGGTAGAGTGTCGCCCGATGGCGAGAGTAGATGGCATGGTTAACAAGACCGGCGTAGATGGACATTAACTGGTGGTGGGCCTCAAGGGGCCTATCTATGAGCTCTAGAGCATGCTGGGTAATCATTAAACACCGTATAGCTACGGCATCTGGGGGCATGCTCTTTTTCATCGATTGTGAGGATGTTGTGCCGGAAACGGACCCAGTTTGGTCATCATCATCCGGTTCTTCGTCTGCCTCCTCTTCGTCGTCGACATGCAAGTCACGGAGATCGGTGATAAACTCAGTCGCCATGCCCAGAAAGTTCCTCTCATCCAAACTTACCTTCTTTAACACCTTAAACGCTACAGAAATCATACTCTCGGGAACCTCCTCTTTGAACATGCCCCGGATCACGTCCTCCATCTTCCTTCTACCTACCTGGTCACCATAATCATATCTGTTGGCTATCAAAAGTAGCTGCTGGATAATGAAATCTAGTTCTCGCAAGTCCTCGGCAAATGGAAGGTAGTCGTGTTTATGGCTGCTGGTGAACCGATTCAATTCATCAGCCTTTTCCTGGGCCACTTCGTTGAACCGGATAGTGGCAGCAGTGAATTTTTGTTCAAGCTCTTCTGACCGTTGGTAGTGCTGCTCCTGATCGGCCTGGACCTCAGAGATAGTAGAGATGACCTGTGCTAGTTTAGTGGTTACTTCGGCTTTCAGCAACTGGAAAACCACCTCGGCCTCATCTTCTCGGGCACCAGCAGTTACCAAGTCGTCAATAGTGCCACTTTCAGTCTGTATCTGCTTCCCCCTGGCAATATACACATCCTTCTTGGCTATTAATTCTTCGAGTCGCTGTTGCTTCTGCCATGTTTCCTTATCATTGGCCTTGGCGTCAAAGTTGATCTTCGCCTGCCGGTTCTCCAAATCAAGAAGCTCGTCATCAAATGCCTCCACCTTCTCGTGGTGATGGTTCCACTGCGCTACCACGTGTCCATTTTCCATCATTCTAATTCCTCTCAATTTCAAGTACTTTTCCAACACCTCAGCCAAGTCGAAGGTTTCCGGGAAGTTAGCGTCAATGAGTTCCTGCTTGTTATGGTCCTGGCAGTAGTAGTATAACGTCTTTAATAAGAACGCTTTGTCCACCGTGAGAGACTTCCAATCACCGCTGTCGATGCTTATCTCCGCGAGGAGGTCTTGTCTAGTGGCAAAGAACATGTTCATGGCGGTCTCGGCCACGTCGCTATCGATCACGTGCAAGTTTTCAATAAGTTCGTGCAAATCTTCATTAACCGAGGCGTACCAGTGTGTGGTGAGCATTTTGGCAGCTGCGGCACGGACCGACTCGTCCCGATCGTTCAAGCCCCACTTCAAGAGGAAGTGGCGGTGATCCACGTCGAGGTTCTGGACCCCACCGAGCTCACGAATAATCCGCGAGTACACCAACCGTCTATTGATGGCGTTGGTGTCCCGGGCTCTTCCGATGAGCTCCGGGATGGTGCGAGGGGATTTGCTCAAGTTCAAGAGAGCAGCACGTCTCACCTCGGCGCTATCATCGTGGTTGACGGAGTTAACAAGAAGCTGCAGCACAACGTCATTGGTTATGGGGATCCCAAACGGGTTTTCATCAAACTCCATATTGAAGTCTTGAAAGTGTGAGATGGCTACCACTGCCTGGATGCGTACGGTGGGTTCTTTGTCGAGCAATCGTTTGCTTAATGACGTGAATAGCGCTTCGAAGGTGTTGAGGTCGATCTCACCGATGTAGTACACGAGGTAAGCGAGTAACTGTACCACTCGGTACCGGACCGTCTTATCTTTGGCTTCTATACCTCGGAGGAGATGGTTGATTAGGTATTTGATGAAGGTGGTTGATGGGAGTTCCTCGTCGTCGTCGTTGTTGTCTTGTTGTGGGGAGGGTGGTTGTTCCTCATTGCGTAATCCCTTCACAAACGATGAGCAAAACTTGGCTATTCTATCAGCAACGGGTTCTCCTTTCTTCAACAGTAGGGTCCAGTTGCACAATTTCGTAAAATACATGCAAAAGTATTCGTGGTAGTGTAACTCCACTGACTTGTAGAATATGCTCTTCATAATAAGCACGAGCTTTCTGTGGCCCAGCAAGTTCATCTGGGCGTCTTGGAAAACGTGTGCCGTGGCATTTTGGATTTCTTCTGTGGTGGTGAACTTGCTAATGGAGGCTAGTGTCGGCTTCATGGTGCGGGACATGTCTCCGGGGTGGTTTTTAAAGTACAAGCACTGGCTTAACTATGTAAATCAGTTATTGTGTTTGTACTGTGTGGGAACGGGTAAAAAACATAAACAGAAAACGAAAATCGCACCAGGAGCATCGAGTCACGTGCGCAAGGGACGTGTTTGGCGGAAAAAAAAAAATCAAAAAAAAAGAGGTGCGTCGAGAAAAAGAGTGCGCATGAACTTACAGTTAACTATGGAGATCTGGTGTTCATAGTTGGTTGTAGTTGATGGGGGGAGGTACTTTCTTGACACAAAAGCGTGGATGCTTAAAAAAGTAGAATGTAAGACTGAGCGGTACGGGAATCGAACCCGTGACACCTGCTTGGAAGGCAGATATGTTAACCACTACACCAACCGCCCTTGTGAGTGTGGCGATTTTGGAGCGGTGAGTGTGTGGAGTGAGTGGTTGAAATAGAGATGGTTGTATATATCTGGCGGTGATGAGTATAGGGTGGATAATGGAGGGTTCCTGGTATGAGCAATTCTTGGCAAGTGGATACTGGTTGGGACTCTTCTTCTCATGTGGGTTGCCAGTAAAGAGCGTTGTCCCGTTGTATATGACAATCGTGATCTACTGAATTTGTTGACTCTAGTAGACTTTCTCGCCCCCCCCCACTGCACAGTGAACATCTACAGAATCCCAGCAGCTATGTATAGTTTGTAATTGGTATATCCCATATGAAGGATCCGGGTCAGGGTTCCAGAATCTGGCATGCGTTATCTGAACGATTGAACTACCAGAAAAGTAGCACCAAAAAAAAAAAAACCAAATTGATCTGTTGGTTCTTAATGGATATTATTTCCCTCTGATATTACTGCAATGCAGGAAATTCCCCTTACTGGGTTTCTAATCAACGGGCGGCTGCTCCATCTACCTCTTCAAACCAAACCTCCCCAGTCTAAGCCTTGTCACACCGGGCCTATTTCACAGAGGGGGGGGGGGCGATGGACTAGTATCCACACAATGCAACATGATAAAATCCCCAGCTGAATTCCCCGAACCTAGAAGTTCCATTCAGGAGTGTCTTCCATAGCGTGTATATCCTGTTGCAGTCGGAGTATTCGGAGAAGACTATTTCATGCACAATTTGCAACAATTCCCCTAGAAAAAATAAAATAAACGATGCAACAACAATCTTCGAATACGAACCCCCCTCGTACAACCAACAATCAAGTCCACCACACTTCACGCATGCCCTAGTGAACATCGTTCCGTAGACAATCAGTTGTTTGCCCCAGCCACCCCGTTCTTCGTACAACCCCCTCCACAAGACTGAAGCATCCAAGCCAACTGGTTATGCTATACGACGAAATCACGTGAACGACCTTTTATACGACAGAAACGAGGTGCATAAAAAATAATCTCGTTGCCGGGTTTTTTTAACACTTGACACGGAGAGTGCAAAAACAAAAAAAAAAAAAAAAGAAAAATACAAAGAAAAAAAAAAAAATCCATAAACCCAATTGAAGAGCTCCGGCGAAAAGTGTTAAGGAAACTCGGGTGTATAAATTGATAACCCAGTTTCCTGTTTTTCCCATGTCCTTCTTTTCTTTTCCTCTTTCTCTTCCTATTTAAAGCGTAGATTCAACTTCGTCCTTTTTTTTATTTTATATATAGAAATTCAACTTCTAAGTATATAAACATATTCAACTTTGTACTAAACCATGTCCCCCGTTCAATTAGCTGAAAAGAACCACGCCAGAGACCAAGAGTTCACCAAAGCCATGCATGGCGACTCGTACAAGAAGACCGGGTTATCTGCCTTGATTGCCAAGTCCAAGGATGCCACGAATGTAGCCACTGAAGGCTACTTCAAGCACTGGGATGGCGGTGTTGGTGAAGACGACGAAAAGAAAAGATTGGGTGACTACTCGCAGTTAACTCACCACTACTACAATTTAGTGACTGATTTCTACGAGTACGGGTGGGGCTCTTCGTTCCATTTCTCGAGATTCTACCGCGGGGAAGCGTTTAGACAAGCCACCGCCAGACACGAGCACTACTTGGCCCACAAGATGAACCTTAACGAAAACATGAAGGTGTTGGATGTCGGCTGTGGTGTTGGTGGTCCCGGAAGAGAAATCACCCGGTTTACCAACTGTGAAATTGTCGGCTTGAACAACAACGATTACCAAATCGAAAGAGCCAACCACTACGCTAAAAAGTACAACTTGGACCACAAGTTGTCGTACGTCAAGGGTGATTTCATGCAGATGGACTTTGAGCCAGAGTCGTTTGATGCCGTGTATGCTATTGAAGCCACCGTGCACGCCCCGGTCTTGGAAGGAGTCTACTCGGAGATCTACAAGGTTTTGAAGCCCGGTGGTGTTTTTGGTGTTTACGAGTGGGTTATGACCGACGAGTACGATGAAACCAACCCTGAACACCGTAAGATTGCTTATGGTATTGAAGTTGGTGATGGTATTCCCAAGATGTACAAGCGTGAGGTTGCTGAGCAAGCGTTAAAGAATGTCGGGTTTCAAATTGAGTACGAAAAGGACTTGGCTGACTCGAACGATGATATCCCATGGTACTATCCATTGAGCGGTGAATTAAAGTACGTGCAAACTGTCGGTGACTACTTTACTGTGTTTAGAACTTCCAGAATCGGTAGACTTATCACCACCGAGGCGGTTGGGTTAATGGAAAAGTTGGGTTTGGCTCCCAAGGGTTCCAAGCAAGTGACCCATGCGTTGGAAGATGCTGCTGTGAACTTGGTTGAAGGTGGCCGCAAGAAGTTGTTTACCCCAATGATGTTGTATGTTGCTAGAAAGCCAGAAAATGCCTCTTCTGAGTAGAGAGGGCGTGGTTGACAATCTTTTAGTTCTTGACATGTAAAAGGTAGGGCCGGGGGGAAAGAGAATCAAGTGCATTTCTGCCGATCTCTACCCTTTCATTTGCATATTCTTTTGTGGTTAGTTTATTCTTATTTAAGTCAGTGAACATTTTAAGTATAGAGTACTTTTGTGTAGGAAAGGCGCCAGTTACCGTGGAACTACCCTCGTGTTCTGGCATCAGGCTACGACGGTATTGGATAGGGCGGAAAAACTGTAACCACAAGTACTGCCAGTGGTGATATGAATAAGCGACACCAACACTCATTATGGGGGTGTCGTGTGACTGGCGAAATTGCGAAATCGTTTTGTTGCCTGGATTTCTTGACATTTCGACTTTTGTATGTAATCACCCAATGGACGCGAGCCGGTGGGTTCACCCCCCCCCCCCCAAGGACCACCGCTGCTGAGCCTTCACAATCAACATTTTACATTTAACTGTCTATCTATGACTACTATCCTTCTCGAACTCACCCCAACCAACCAACCAACACACATACACACACTCCCCTCCCTCAAATCTTCAACTTTGGCAAGTTGAACGCGGGGGTGCTTGGCAATGCAAAGTGGGGCCGCTCTATAACTACAAACTCCCCTGAACCAAAACCAGACACCCTAACAATAGGCCGGTACTTTTCCGTAAGAAAGAAGGGCTTTTTATTGCTGGCCATACTTCCATTCGCCAACTCATCGTCCTGGATTTGTTGTCTTAACCGGTCGATTTCACTCTGCTTTAACGACGTCTCCAAAGTATCAACATCGTCACCAAACTCTTCATTTGCCTCTTCATCAATGGATAACCCGGTTCTGCTTCTCTTTTTCGAACTCCCGGTATTCTTGTACACCTTGCTTATAGGGATATTCATCTTCATGTCGAAAAACGACAACCAAGTAGATCCGTAGATCCACAACTTGTGGTCCTCCACAAACATCCCGGTTGCCTTGTCTTCCAAGCTGGTGAACTGCTGGGGTAAGAATTCGGTATTTCTTCTCGACCACGGAGTCAACAAGTTCTTATCGTGGTTGAGATAAAACTCAAGAATCTTGTTGTCTTCGCTAAGGACAACCAACCTGTCGTTATCTGAGCACACCATCAAGTGAGGATAGCAGGAGAGTTTGGTCAACACCCGCGCCTGCCCACCTTCCAATGGATACACTTCAATCGAACCATTAAACCGAGATATAACCAACTTGCTGGAATCGGGTGTAAGGACAAAGTTCTTTATACACGAGGCGTACTGTGACCGGCCGCCACTGCTCTCAATCAACTCGATTTCGTCATCCAAATTTATCTTGCTTTCCTCCACGTCAATGTCGAATTTATACAACTCCTCGTCTGGGGTCACGATTAGTAATTTACGAGGACTAATAAACCGCACCACCTTGGCCCCTTCAATTATAGAGTCAAAGTTTTCGTCTCGCAATTTGTTCACCCTAATCTGGTCGTCTGATTCCTCAAATGCAAAGATCCTCACCGAAGTCAACTTGGCCACTGCCAATAACCGGGTCTCTTCACTATAGGTGACACTAGTAATGTTTTCATCATCAGCCAATGTCAATTTGGCCACCAATTTATGTTTTCCTTCCTCCAACAACCGCCACACTTTAACAGTTTGATCCTGCCACATGATAATGAGTCTCGCCTTCGAGTTGACAATGACATTTGGGATCTGCTGGTTTACCAACAACTTTTTATACTTCCCATCATGAAACTGCTGCACGTGCTGAATAACGATGGCTCTTTCTACACCACCGCTAACCAAGAAACTGTAACCTTTGTTTTCAAATATCGACATGGATCGGATATCGTTGGAATGCAATAACCTATTGTAACTATGGACCCATTTGGTGGATGTTTTGGTCGACACCAAGTCAAACTGGTGGATCTTTCTGTCCACTCCAGCAGAAAAGATCTTGTCTTCATTTACGGTATTAACCAACGATAACACGTCGGCATCGTGGATAGCAAACCCCTGCAATAACGTGTACGTAGTTAAATCCCAAATCTTTACTGACCCAGTAGAGTCTCCGCTTACAAGCTGGCGCTTTTTCAGTAATACCGAAAGTGACCATACCAATGTGCTTTCAGTCTTGGCCTTATCCACCCTCATGGTGGCCAAGATCCTCCCCTTGGTATCGCCGGCTGCTCCCCATACCCTTATTCTTCCGTCAGCACATCCTCCTATTATGGAACTGCTTTGGTCCCACTTTACGCTCAACACTCTGGCGTCCTGTCGTTGACAAATTAGCTCATACTCCAACGACCCCTTCCCCCCGGAAATATCAACAATAACCACAGATCCATCGTCACACCCTACTGCGAGCTTGTTGCCATGAGCATTAACATCGATACACCATATTATCCCCGCGTTGCAGTCGTAATTGGTCAATGGTTTGCCGGTGGACAAATCCCATTCGGTAATGTACGTCGATCCTCCAATGGAGAATAACCTTGGCTGTTCGCTGCTATCCTCGGGATTGACCACCCAGCAGAGCCCTTCTATCGATCTACCCTTAGAGCCGGGCAACGTGAGCTCATGGGTCCAGTGGTATCGAGGATTCCAGATTTCTATATCTCCGTTGCTACGGCCTACCGCGAGACGTAGGTCGTTGGAAAGCGGCTTTGTGAGCGACGAAGGGTGCGAGAACGCCGTGGCGGTGATTGTGTGAGGGGTATAATCCACAAAACGACAACGATGAATATTCATATGGGCAGTCTCTAATGTTGTAGTGGTATCCTTGTGGGTAGTCTATTATGTAGTGATAGTGAAAAAAAAAACAAAAAAAACAAAAAAAACGAAACAAGCTCATCTCAAAATTTTCCAGCTCGCGCGAGTGTCGCACCCAGTGTCGCGACATGCATGAAATTATAAACCACCGCTAGTACAGGGCTAGAGTCGTTAATTGTCTATATGAAGAGGAAGAGGTGTTTCCTTTTCGGCGTGGAACAGGTATTTCCTTTTCGGCGTGGAACAGGGGGCAGACATGATCTCTCTGATGATACCACCTCTGAGGACAGTGCCGAGGATAATTCATTTCGGTCTACTAAACAAATCCCACGAAGCTATTAATAAAACTCAATAATCTAATAAACCACTTATCTTCTCGGGTATTCAACACCATTTGGATAACCAACTCTTTCTTTTGTTTCTCGCCACTTCCGGCTTGCTTGACGACGGTCCTTTGTACAGCCACGTTCTTCTTGATGCACCATACAATAAACAACAATGTGAGCACGCTGATGGACAAGTTCTTGAGTAGCTTTAGTGCATTCAGCCCAACTATCCTGGCAACACGAATCGCTCGTCTCTTGATGATTTCGATATCGTTGAGCGGCTCCAAATCGTCGTTGTCGTCAGTAGCAGCAGCAGCAGCAGCAGCCGTATGGTTAGCTGCATCTCGGCGACTATTGACGAATTCCCTCGTAAGTCTATTTATAATGAGATTGACCTCGCTTTGCCACCGCTTAAACTCTTCCAAAGTGTTCTTGTTCTCGCCACCCCCGTGGACGGTGGGGGCACGCTCAAATATGGGCATGGAGTATACCGATGCATTACCACCAGCTCGTCTACCAACGCTACCACCATCGCCACCGCCACCCATGGTTGACCTTGGATCAGGATACATCCCCCGGGGATACCCCTGGTGGACATACTCGTTCACAGATACGTTGGTGTTTCTCCGGGAATGCGAATATATCTTTTGAAGGTTGGCCCGCAACTGGTCGTTGAGTCTGCCCCCGGTAATGCTAGGGGTTTTGGGCGACTTCAACGAAAGCCGGTCGGGATGCATAAACAGCGGCGATCGAGACGGAACCGGGATATTGTGCTCTATTTCCTCATCGGACGTGAACTTGATATCCTTGATTTGGTCCCACAAGTACTCCAACTCGGTTAGGAGTTCACGGGCTTCCAAGGTGCCGCTGGCGTATACACGCATAGTGTCAATCAAATAGGAAATGTACCGTCTTTTCGCCTCGGTGGTGCTCAACCCTTCTTCGCATTTCCACGCATCCCATTTCCTCTTTGCCCCCTCGTCTTCGGCCGTGAACCCCACGGGACGGGGCATAATCCCAGCCACGTCCCCCTCAGTCGCTTGCTTGTACAAACCGTATAGTTTGATGCGATTTTCTGCTGGAGGCCGAGGCAACGCCCCGTAGTTGGACCGACTTGACAAGGCCCTGATTGTAGATATAGCTTTCACAAATACACGATCTAAAGCACCCTGGTTAGTATTCGTTGTGGGAGGAGGTGGGGGGTTTTTCTGTTGGTCTGTCTTCTTCCTGTTGACCTTTTTTTCCCCCACCCCCCGGGGGGTGGGGGGTGAAGTGTCATTTGACATCAATTGTTTACATACCCACGCTATCCGCCATTTCTGATGATGTTTATACTATAGTACACTTGGTGAGGAGGAGAGGTAGTTACACAATAAATTTATTTCCTAGAAATGGTGCACACAAAAAATGCAAAATACAGTAGACGTCGATGGACAATATGCTATGCCATGAAGTACGAAAAATAATAACCTGCAATCAACAGTTGCAAGATGAAGAGTAAGTGAAAGTGAGAAAGAGGTTAAGGCTGTGTGTGGTTTCTAGATAAATTGTTTTGGCTGTGGCTGTTCTGCTCCCGCAAAATTTAGAGGGCACAAACAAAACCAGTATGGCGGCGCAAGGGAAGAAAAAAATGAGTAGGGCAAAGTGGAGATTGATGGTGTGCACGTGATATTGTTTGTGTGTGCCGAGGTTTGTTAGTAGAGGTGTTGATTAAGCGAGGAAGGGGATCAGAGAGTGGAGTGGAGTGGAGAGTAAAGATCAGAGAGATCAGAGAGATCATAGGGGAGATCAGAGAGTAGAGAGTAGTGAGTTCATACCTTCAGAACCTCACAATACAACACACAGCTGGAAAACTACAGAGATGAAAACTACAATAGATACTGGTTAACCAAAACTGGTTGTGTCTTTCCCATGGTGGTCCTGCTTATGAATGTCCGGGCAATTCTAAATGTAAGCTAATGAAATGGACCTATTGTACCCATAGTGGAAAATGGAGTACAATGGTGAGTAGTCAGCTAATAAAACTATTCTAGTTTGCACCAAAATAGGAACCTAATATGGCATCAAGTCGTTGAACTAGCAACAACAAAATGATCAGGCACCAGAGTGTTGGCAAACATTAACCGGTAGGACATTCACAATCACACCCCATAAAGACACAACCACAGTCTTGATCTCCCAACATATCTAACAAACTCGATTGAATTCCTATTTGATCTGCTGATGGTGGGCGGAAACCAAACATCCCCAGTCCCCATAAGCATCCAAACAATCCAACCACATTCTCGGAACGTTAAATATCAATTAATACCCTATTAAAACACTTTTCTTTTTTGTACATAAACTAAAATTAGTTTTCTGGCACGTCAACTTCACCAGCGTTAATAGCTTCAATGATATCGTGGGGGTTCTTACCGTTAACACGACAACCAACAGATTGCGCAGTACCCAAGATTTCCTTGGTGACAGAGGCCAAGGTCTTACCGAAAGACTTTTCTCTCATTTGTCTGGCAATGTCAAAGATTTCTTCCAATGGAATGTTACCAGAGTGCTTGACGTTCTTTTCTTTCTTTCTGTCTCTGACTGGTTCCTTCAACGCAGTAATGACCAAAGAAGAGGCAGATGGAACAACGGAAGCAGTAGCTTGTCTGTTTTGGATTCTCAATTGCACAGTCACCTTAATACCCTTAAAGTCCTTGGTGGCCTTGGCAATATCTTCACCAACCTTCTTTGGGGATAACCCTAAAGGACCGATCTTTGGAGCCAAAGCAGAAGAAGCACCAACTTCACCACCGACGGCTCTTAAGTAAAGGAATTTAACTTCACTAGGATCAAATTTTGGAGGCATCTTATATTATTACTGATGGTCTATACAGGTTATGAAGTAACAGAAAGACTAGTGCTTCTTCTTTCAATAAAAGTTGGTGAAATTTTTTTTTAAGGTCTCTGCTTCGCACAACGGTATGTGTTTTTTCGCAAGGGCGCACTTTGCTCAGTTGGTTTGCTCGCAATTTTTTTTTTCTCTCTCTTTCCTTTTCTTTTTTTTTTTGGGGGGGGGGCAGGTTCTCCATTGTTTAGCTGGACCTGTATACAGTTTTTTTCTCATACTTTGAAAAATAAACAAGCAAAATATTGAGATGGAGGACTCACAAAATGTCTCGCACTAAGGGGATATTATCCTGTATATAGAAGCATACTCGAACACGTGATCATTTTTACGAAGTTGGAGAGGTTTATCACGTGAATATGTTCAACTCTAGGGCTACAACCCTAATCACCAAACCACTCCTCTGGCTATGCTTATATATTAAATCACACATATACATATGTATACACAGACACAGACAACTCACAAGAGTCCTCCCGGGACGTCAGTGCCGATACGGGAGTCTTCATAGAGGTTTTCGTCTTCACTGGTTTCGGCTAGCTGGCGGAGCATAATTGCCGGGTGCTTGCCCAACTCTTGCAATTCCTTAAATATAACCACCGGCTTTTCAGCCAACTTCAATATCCGCTCTTTATCGCCATAGCAGATAACCAACACGTACTTTGACCAGTCCTCGCGAGGTATGTGATGGCGCTTCATGGCCTGCTGCAAGATCTTCAAACACGAATCGTCGGTGGACGCCCGCAATTGTTTGAGAGGTTCATTCCCCGGCGGTGGATGATGACCAGACGCGGAAACCAGTCGCGAGGATTTGCCGGAGCCAGTTCCAGAACTACTGTGGCTACCACCCGCTTTTACGTAGGATACTGGCGCACTTGTAGCAGTGGTGGTGGTGGTGGATGTAATCGGCACGGGCGTTGCTGCGACACCGCCGCCAGTAGCAGCAGCAGCAACCGCTGTCGGCGGCAGAGGTGTAACCATTGTAGCTGGCGAAGAGCCAGCTTTGGTTAACCTCGGTTTACTCAGTGGCTTGGCACCGTCAATGCGGCCATGGAGACCAGAAATAACTCCCTGCAATTTAAAGTCGTTGCTGAGTCTGGGCTCGATATACTTGGGGATCGTTTGCGACACGATCTGTCCCGTGCCCATGGATAGTAGCGAGCCCAGGGAAAACCGGTTGGTCAATGTTGGGCTTGGTAAACTCGAATCTCGTATCCCCGGGTAGTTCCCACTGCCACCACTGCCCGCGCCTGCATGCGATCGGTACGTGTCGTCAACTCCCTCCAATTCCAGCAGCAGTTTCAAGGACGGACCAGGAGAATCAAGGATTGAAACCGGACCCGGATCTAGCGTTGGTGTCGGCAAGGGCTTGGACTCCTTTATGTACTTAACCACTGGGATCAAATCCGTCTTTAGCTTGATGAAATTCTCATTCAACCGTTTCAAGTCTTCCTGGGCACGAGCCGTCTCTGGCGACGTGGCGTTCGCCAGCTGCCGAATCTCAGCAGTTAGTTTCCTCATCATCTCCTTCATCAACACCGTTGACAACATCAACGATTCCATCGACAAGTAGTTATTTTTCACATTTAGCTTATTCAATCGGTAGTCGGGGTCATTGAGCGACTTGGGCGAGTGGGTCTGGTAGTGGTGCACAATCAAGTCGCTGATTGCCTTTTTTATGAAAAGCCGCACCAGCAACGAGTCAATGCCGATTTCCTTTAAATGTTCAGTGGTTAGAAAGGGTAATAGCGAGCCATCGATATTATGGTCCAAGAATGCACTGCCAACCAGAAAATGGGTATCGTCGTTGTCATCACCACCACCACGTAGTACAGAGTTCATATATGTGGACACTTGTGCTGGATCCCATTGAAGGAATGAATCATTTGTTAACTGGGAGTTCATAATGTTTATGAACTGATTAAATAAATATGGAAAACAGAACCTAGCGGTTTAGCAGCCAAACAAAAGCAAAACAATTTACTAGAGGTTATCTTGGTAGGACGGGTTGTTTTGTTTTATTGTGAAAGGGTTATCCTCTTTAATGGGGATGGTTTGTTGACTTTATTGTGCCGATTTGTATGTTTTATTGTGGAATGATGGCTACTTGTTTGGATATGTTTCTGTTAGTGTTTGTGTTAGTTTTTTTTTTTTTTTTTTGTTTAGGGATCTGTTGCCAGGTTGGTTGGTTTCCCTGGATGGGGTAAATGTGCCATTGATAAGGTGGTGGATAAGATCCAACCCAATGGTTTTCTTTTCATTCGGAAAACATTAACCGGGATTGATTGTATAGATACGGTGTTATAGTAGTGATTTTGTATTCTTTTTTGTCTTTTGGTAGATGTCGTTAGCTTCAGTTCCTCAGCAATGTGGCGTGGTCCACACCTATGGGTTTAACCTCACTGCTTTTGAATTTACTACTCAGGAGTCAGCATTGCCCGCAGCCAATATACTTCTCTTTGTCGGCGGACTTGGCAATGGTCTTTTGAATATCCCGTACTTACCGGCATTGGCGGAGGCTACGAGAGATTTCAAATCCAGCGACGGTGAGTCATGGTCGTTGGTGCAGGTATTGCTCTCATCGGCGTACACAGGGTGGGGAACATCGTCACTAGAACGGGATGCTCGCCAATTACAGCGGGCAGTAGAGTATTTTCGGTCCGGAAGGGGCGGCAGTCGAAAAAAGGTGGTATTAATGGGCCACTCTACCGGGTGCCAGGACACAATGTATTATTTGACAAAGACCTTGTATAACAATCAACTCCTGGGACCAGGTGACATTCAGGGGGGTATTCTCCAGGCCCCGGTTTCTGACCGAGAAGCGTTTGGCAAGAATATGGACCAGGCGAGATTTGACCAGATGGTCAAGGATGTTTATGACAAGTATATTTCTGTAGGGAGGGAAAAGGAGATATTGCCCGAGGAGTATCGTAGAGTGACATTTAGGACTCCCACTACTGCTTACCGGTTCTACTCTTTGGCAAGCAAAATGGGAGACGACGACTATTTCTCGTCGGATTTACAAGAAGAGAGCTTCAGAGAAAGTTTTGCCAAAGTGGAAAGACCGTTACTCGTGATGTACTCGGGAAGCGACCAGTTTGTCCCTGACACCGTCGACAAGCCGAAATTGATTAGCGCGTGGAAGAAGTGTACTCGGCCCGAATTCTGGAGTCCACATAGCACCATCATCGATGGTGCCATACATGACTTGGGAGAAGGATCCCGAGCTGGAGTTATCGACGATCTTGTCGATACCGTGACGAAATTTATCAACAGTGTGTAATTGGCGGTGGTGTTTGGCTGAAAAAGTTTACAGAAATATCTAATTTGTATGGCTTGGTCCCGATTTGCAATACGGGAAATAGATAGCGTTTTTTTAGAGTTTATGGATACAATGAATAAGCAAATACTATGCTATTATTTGCCTTTTCCAGGGGGATAGAAATGACACGATCCTTCAGGGACGAGTTCGCATATTCCCGTTGTTGAATGCCACACAATGTGGTGTCACCATGTCATCATAATGCACTGCAGGATCAACCTCATAATGCACTGCAGGATCAACCTCATAATGCACTGCAGGATCAACCTCACAATACACAGCTAAAGTATGGCCTCACACAGCACAACAAAGACTGGCCTCAGTCGGACTTTTTATTCCTCCCCCCCCCGGCTTTTCCAACTAATAACCTGCCACAATGGTAGCATGGTGCAAAACCTATTCCCACAAATCCGTGCAATTTGGAAACTAAGCCTAAGAAAAGGGCGGAGTTACACCCCAGAGCAACCACCACATTACGATTACCATTGTTCGGCAAGTGATTTGTTGGACAAGTACACCTCTTGTAATGGAGCCACATTGCGAATCCATTACTAATATGCTATTTCACCGACAGTCACCAGTGGGGAACAATTACCCAATCGGGAATTTTCCAACGGCATTAAAGTCGCAGTTTTCTACTTGCAACTGTGGATCAAATGGTGCATTTTTTTTGTGTTTTTTTTTTTGTTTTTTTGCAGCCACATTTGATCCTTGAGCAGTTATCAATGGTGCAACGAGGATACAGGGAGACTAAAACCAAAACCACAGTCAAGCCAAATAGAATAGTATAAATACACCACCAAGGTACCTCCCTTTGGTTGGTCATGTTTGTATACATCTCCAGAGAAACACATCTCAACAACAAAACACATAAAAGCAGTTCTTCCTCTTAAAAAATATGGCCCCAGTTCGTTACAACCAACACCCAAGAGCTCTCTACAGCGGTAGTAAGCTCGAAGTCAAAGACAACGGTCTTGTTGCTGTCGCTCCAGAATCCACAAGCAAGATCAACAAGGAGGTTTTTGACTTCTTGCCAACTTGGGACAAGACTGAAAAGTACGAGCCATACAAATTTCATGAATACCAGGACCCTGCTCTTAGAGCCGATAAGAAGTTCCCAAACTTGTTGCCCAAGGACGGTGACTTCACCATCAAGAACATTTCTCCCAAGTTGGGAACCGAAATTAGAGGGGTCCAGTTGTCCCAATTGAGCGATGCTGGTAAAGATGAGTTGGCGTTGCTTGCTGCCCAAAGAGGGGTTCTTGTCTTCAGAGACCAGGACTTTATCAGCAACGGTCCCCAGGCTATTGTTGACTACACCAGCTACTTCGGTAACCCCCACATCCACCCAACTTCTGGACACCCTGAATCGGTGGCCAACGTCCATGTGGTTTTGTCTGGTGATACCCAGGAAAACCCCTTTGAAAACAGAACCAACCTCGTTGGCGTTCACTCTGACGTGTCTTACGAGTTGCAGCCAACGGCCCTTTCCTTCCTTACTGTCACCAACAACCCCAAGAATGGCGGGGGGGACACTCTCTTTGCCAACAACGTTGAAGCTTACAACCGGTTATCGCCATTGTTTAGAGAAAAGTTGGAGAACTTGCTGGCTGTGCACAGTGCTGTAGAACAGGCCAACTATTCCCTCGTTAAGGGCGGTGTGGTTAGAAGAGCTCCCGTGGAAAACGTCCACCCTATTGTTAGAACCACCCCCTTGGGCCAAAAGGTTTTGTTTGTCAACAAGGGTTTCACCAGAAGAATTGTTGGGTTGAAGACGGAAGAATCCGACGCCCTCCTTAATTTCTTATTTGACCATATTGCCAAGTCCCACGACCTCCAAGTCAGAGCCAACTGGGAAGCAAACACCGTTGCCGTCTTTGACAACAGAGTTGTTTCCCACTCTGCCCTTCTTGATTTCGACACTTCCGAATCAAGATTGATTGCCAGAGTTTCGGCCCAGGGTGAGCGTCCTGTCCACGACCTCAAGGACTTGAACAAGCCCGACGAAAACAGGCTTTTCGACGGACCAGAATACTTGGGCAACACGTTGGAAAACTTGAAAATCTAAGCACGTGGTCACCAGGGGTGATTTGTGATGTGCTTGGAGCAGCAAATTGTTTTGTATAGTTTATAGTAATATGATGTTTTATCTAAAGTGAAGACAACCAAGGGAGACTGTCCCCCATATACCCAGGCATGGAGTCCTCCTTTCAGCGTGTATTTATGGCATGTTGCTGGTTTCCACACACTTTTTTGACTGGGCACATTCCTAAAAGAATACCATCCAAATCGTCCTAGTCAAGAAAATCTCCGCCTGATGTCTGAGCCTGGACATCCATGCACTACTTCCCAGAACAGAACTAGTCACTGCCGTCCACAGTAGCCAGCTTTCATTCAATCCAATTTCCCGTATACCCTCTCAGGGGCTTTAACTAGACAGCAAAAAAAATCAGAAAATCATCCGATATAGTGTAACGGCTAGCACGGTTCGCTTTCACCGAGCAGACCCGGGTTCGACTCCCGGTATCGGAATTCATTCTTTTTTTTTTGTTCGTGGTTTCCATCAAAAAAAAACCCCCCCATTGCTGATGTATAAACATCTCATCGGGTAATTTTTTTTTATTATTTTTTTTTTTTTTTCAGTATATAGAAATCAATATACTTCCTCATTAATAGTCTTATCCAACCAGCTTATTTGAACTCACTAATACATACACCAATGGCGCCACGACAATCCAAAACTGCTAAACGTAGCAAGACCCAGAACAAGACTCGAACAATTGAATCGGAGGTGTTTTCCGATTCTATGGCTCGAAACTTATTGGCGAGCCAACCAAAACTTACCCCCAAATCAAAAGTGAAGAAGCTTACCAAACAGGAGGTGAAAAAACAACAGGCAAAGATAAGATTATATGGAGCCAAGAATGGGAAGGACTATAGGGAAGAACAGTTGGATATCCCAACTTTGAATCGAGCTATTGTTCCTGGAGTCAAGGCCAAACGAGGCAAGAAAGGAAAGAAGTTTGTTGCTGACAACGACAGTCTAACGCTAAACCGGTTGGTGAAAACCATCAACGATAAATATGACCAGGTGAACGAAAGCAAGTTGGAAAAGTCGCGCCGATTGGACGAAATACGAGACTTGAGGAGACAGGAGATGGAAAGAAAGGAACAGCAAAAGAAGGACAAGTTGGAGGGCAAGAAAAGCGAATTAAAGAGCAAAGCATCTGTGGCCCGTTCTAATAGAAGAAAGAATGCAAAGGCAAGAAAGGCTGAAGAAGAGGGGCCCACTGAAGAGCCCGCCTCTAAGAAAAAGAAGAGTGTCTCCTTTGCATGATTATATGTATATACGTTTTAGCATTAAACCAACAATACTATAAACTATTTACAAGTTAGAAAAAGTTCACCTTTCTCTTCCGAAGGGCTTGTTTTCTCTTCAAGTTGTACCAATACCCATACGCCACGCCCACTAAACTTCCACCGAGATGAGCAGCATAGTCATACACCCCCCACCTCATTACACACCCGACCGCATTCCAGGCAAATGTTCCGAGGAAGAAAATCCATGCTCCTCCAGGAATGGGGAAAAAGAAAAACGCTATTGGTGCTTTCGGGAAAAGGTATGCAAACGCCGAAAACACACTAAACACAGCGCCCGAAGCCCCCAATGAGGCAAACGACAACGATGACCGCATCAACACCGGGATTAAAAGCGCCACGAATGACGAGATAACAGCCGAGTTAAGGTAGAGCACCGTGAAACTCGATGCACCAATCACAGAGCATAAAGTGGTACCAAACGATTTAAGCGCAAACATGTTTACCAAGATATGGCCCAAACTTTGGTGGGAAAACGCCGAACCAAGCATCGCCCAGTTGGACTGGAGGTTATCATTAAACATTATTCCATATTGCATCGTGTACCTCTGGAACTGAGGCACTTTCCACATAAGGAACACAATACCGTTGAGTCCCAATAAGGTCCATAAAAGTGCATCGGGGTGTCTCTTAAAGTACGACAATGGCGTGTAATCAAATAGATATGGGGTTACAACTGTGGTACCAACACAAAATGCAACTGTGAAGAAGAACGGTCTCTTCAACCTATCCCAGCCGGTTCTATTGTAGTATTTGTTATAACTCTTCCATGTCTCGCTTCTTCTATACCCTGAACTTCTACTACTGGCGAAAATCGTCCTCTTAATGTAACCAAAGGACTTAAACGGGTTGGGTCCCATTGACGATTGTAATAGCGCATTCCTGGATACTGGTTTTGCTGGGTCCATAAGCAGTATGTTGGAGCGCAAGAAGTTCATCTCGCGGCCAGTGTTCCTTTTTACTAGCGATAGCAAACTAGCATTGCTGAAAAAGTGGTTAGACCGCAACGACATCTTACAGGGTTTCATAAATAGCGACAACATCCTTGGCGTGGCCGGTACTGTTGTATACTAGAGAAAGGTTGGTGCCACCTTCAAGTGCCTTGTGGGCCTTCTCACTAACAAAAATCCCGGTTTGTTGGGGGCACGTGACATACACTATAATTTGGGTTTTATATAGTAATGGTGGGTTTATATAGTAATGGTTGGTTTATATAGCAACGGTGGTTCAGTTATTCCAAGTGACTTGGTGAAGGTGCGTGTGTGTGTCTACTTCTACTATGACTAGGTGGTTCCATATAGACAACGCTGGTACAAAGCGAAAACCATATATCTCCCTCTCCAAGACTATTGTACAATTAACTTAATACAGAAATACTAACTCCTCTACACAGCATCAAACTCGTCGGTCTTTTCCTCTAATTCGATTCTACCCTTCCCTGCTAGTCTGGCAGCGGCCAAGTTCTGCGTAGCCACCTGTTTCTTCACCTTACGGGTCATCTTCTCGATTTCCGCTTCGGCATTCTCGGCCTCCTGCTCAGCATACTGCATAACCAATCTTCTGCCGAGTAAATGGACCCCTTCCAACTGACTCATGGCGTTCTCGGCTTCCTTAACCAAGTTGAATTCCACAAACGCAAACCCCCTAGCAGTCAGATCAAACTTCTTCGGCACTCTAACGGATTTCAACTGGCCAAAAGCACCAAACAACTCTAAAAGATCCTTTCTAGTAGCTTCAAACGGTAAGTTCTTGATAATAAGTTTGCTGGACTTGGTGGATTTCTTATCTGCAGATGAAGACGAAGAACCAACGCCCTGTTTATGCGACAACTTCAATTGTAACTTGTGTCCGTCCAACACATGTCCGTCCAAAGTAGAGATGGCTGTATTGGCCTGTTCTTTAGTCCTGAACTCAGCAAACCCAAATCCCATACTCAAAGTTTGTCCTGGTCTCTTTGGGTCCGGCTTGTTCTTGACTGTGGCAAGTACGAACCCAGCCAACGGCTTGAACACCTCAGACAATGATTGTGCCGTAGTTGAGAAATTCAAGTTCTTGACAAATATAGACACTGTTGGCCCTTCGGTAACATCATCACCGCCATTAGTGGTAGCAGCAGCTTCTCCGCCCAAAACTTCAGCAGCAGTGACCTTGGCTTCAACTGCGGTTTCTGGTGATTCAGCCACGGCAATAGTTTCACCCATCTTTGGTTCACGAGTGAATAGATCTTTAGGACCCTTCTCCAAATAAAGAATACTGGTCTTGAACCGTCTATAGGCCAATTTCGTAAACGCCGCTCTGGCACTTGGAGCATCCCGGAATTCCACAATGGCAATCGTACCTGCTGGTGGCATCAACATCCGCTTTAGTTCACCATACGCGGCAAACAACTCCCCAATCTCTTCAATGGTGGTTCCAAATGGGAAGTTCTTTACAAGGATTAGCCTGTCATCGCGCTCCTTTTTGTCAAAAGAAGTCAAGTCCACTCCTCGATCTTCAAAGTACTTTCTGACGTCGCCAATAACGTGGGCTTCTGCCAATGCTTGTTTCACGGCCGAGTTGGAGTTCTCGGGGTCAATTAATTGTGCTTTGGATACGCCCAATTTTGCAGCCACCGATTCAAGCACGGCATCACTGTTCATATAAAGCGAGTTCCAACTAAACTGGGTTTTGGAAGCCTGTGCCTTCTTCTTCAATTCCCGCTGTTTCTTCAATGGCAAGTTCTTCAAATCAAACTCGTTGAGCCGGTGGTCCTTCTTCTTGTCCCCCGCCAAAATGTGTAGTAACCGTCCTTGGAAAATCTGCTTGTCCAAGGACTGGTACGCCGTTACCGCATCGTTGTTGTTAACAAACTGTACATAAACAAACCCTTTAGACTTTCCCGTCCGGGTATCAACAGCAATGTGCACTTCTTCGAGTGGCCCGTATGGTTGGAATAGGTTCCTGAAATCATCCTCAGTGGCCGTGTATAAAATGTTTCTGATAAATAATCTTCCTGTTTGGTTAAGCTTGTCGGTGGTTTGCTCTTCAGCTGTTTTAGAGGGTTGGATAACCGATGGTGTCGGAATAGCGGGCTGTTCTTGCTCCTGTAGTAGTAGTAGTGGTGGTGGTGGTGCTTCTGCTGCTGCTTCTTGAACGTCTCCGTTATCCTTTATACGCACTCTTCTCGACTTTAACCAGTCCAAATCCGATACCGACTCGTCGGCGCCGATATTGGCGGGTTCAGTATCACGTTCTTGAGAGTCTTGTATCTCATCGGCGATTTCTTTATCTTCCAAGTCATTTAATGCCACCATTGGCTCGTCTTCTTCCGACTGGACATTTCTTACATTATAATCATTATACTCGTCATCGCTCTCATTTTCGGGAACCGGAGCCACGTCATAGTCCCGATTACCAGATGAGGAGGTACCAGCACCATCTTTCTCGTTTAGGGCGTCTTCCAAATCCTTAGCTGAAGGCCCCCCAGAACCATCAACTACAGAATCGTTAGCCCATGACTTGACCTGGTGGGAGGGCTTCATAACTTCCATAAACTCGCGCAACTTTGGATTATGGGCTATTTCGTCGTCAATGGAGGAATGTTGGTTCTTCTTTTGTCTCTTTGCTGTCGCCCGCTCGTACTGCTCCTCAAGACGCTGTTCCTGTGCCCGTAGTCTTTCCTCGTCTTTCCTTCTCTTTTCCTTAAACGAAAGAGGAACATTCGGGTCGGAAAACGTTTTCGCCACCTCCACATCTATCCTAGCAGTATCTATAAACGACTTGTCAAAGTACTGGACCGCCCTTTCTGCGTCTTCGGACGATTTGTATCCAATAAACGCAAACCGTCTAGACTCGCCATTTCGTTTCTTCATAAGCTTCACATCACTGACGTTTCCATGCTTGGCAAAGTGTTCTCGCAACTTATCCTCGGTGAAATACTTGGGAAGACCCTTAACTATAAGACGAGACATTTTCCAAATGGTTACTCAACGGAATAAGAAGTAGTGAATACTGGAAAATTCAATCTATACCACGAGATGAGATGCGATTTTATATATTTATTTTTTTTTTCTTTCTTTCTTTCAAAAAAAATCTGGCAACTGGTAGCGCCAAGGAAAAGAGGTATAACCAATTTTTTTTTTAGTTGGCGGCAAAAAATTCTATATACTTTATCATTTCCTCCTCCATCTGTCAATAATTGAATAAATGTCAAATATCTAGATACATTATGGAACTTATGGATCATCTAGGTATAGCCGTCAATGGGGAAAAATCATTGACAACGTGGATCTGCTGGGGACGAGGAATCATTTCTTTGGCATTATTAGCCTGCATAGTGCTCATGTACCAGGTTATTGCCGTTGTTTGTACACTTCTTTCAGCAGTAGTCCCCGACACGGCAAATATGTTGAGACTAAACTTTGGAAACTTCTTCTGGGACGTGGCATTATACTTGATTGTAAGAACTACCGTTTTCTAATTCTTTTTCTTGCTTCTGTTTTTGTTGGTCATCTGGAGTTACCACCAGGCACTAACACCTCACTAGAGATTGAATCGGGTCAGGTTACGAGTCCTTGGGGACAGACTAGACGCCGACCCCGCCGTGATTGTGAGCAACCACGCGTCAATAGCCGACTTCTTTGTTATCCATTACTTGGCCCGGGTCGCCATATTGGGGAAACTCCCGTCCTTGCAGGAACACAAATCGGACAAATTGAGCTTGCCGGTGATTAACTTCTTCTCGTGGTTTCTAGTCTGGCGGGTGCCGACAATCAAGATATTGTTGCACATGTTGAAGTGCGACGAGAACTGGGAAATCGACCAGAAGTCTGTGTCGTTTGTATTTTCTCGATTGCTACGCAGCAAGTTCCCCCAGTGGATCGTGCTATTCCCTGAGGTCAATATCTGGACTAAGCACGGGGCTGGGTTGCAGAAACAACTAGGGGCAAAGTACTACCTCCCCCAGTTGAACCATTTGCTATACCCCCGGTTCTCCGGATTCTACAACGTGGTGGAAACCCTTGCCGACGCCCGTCCCCACCCATTCTCCAATCTTTACGACTTGACCATTATGTACTCTCGCAAGGAATCGTACGAATACCTGTATCGGCCTCCGACTCTTTTGGAGATCCTTTCCAGCCGGCACCCCATCACTGCCACGGTATACGTGCGGATCCGGCCAGTGTCGCGGATTCCGGTGAAAAGACATAAACTAGAACGGTACTTGGAGCACTTGTGGAGGAGCAAGGACAAGTTGATTTGTCAAATGAAGACCGAAAACGAAACAGGCAGCAAGTCTCATGACATTCGGGATTGCATGCAGCAAGATCTCAACAACAGTGCATCTATTGGATTCTAAATATATGGGGCCATCTATTATTCCTCCTGGATCCGGCCAATTGGCAAACTATAAATCCTGGACTTGTTTCCTTCGTCACGCTGGATCCGGTAGAAATGGTCCGTAAACCGGTCGCCTCGGATGTGGGTCAAGAACTTCTCGTCGTGGGTGATGACAATGAGCTGGAAGTTCAGCTGGGCTTTTCTATACTCGATGATGTGATTTAACGATTCCGCCAACGATTCGGCATTCTCCACATCCAAGTTGGTGGTGGGCTCATCCAACGCAATCATACCACAGTTGGCCCCAAAACACTCGGCCAAGGCGAGTCTGATCAAAATACTAGCAAGAACCTTTTGACCTGCCGAGCACCGGCCCCGCATGTCCAATTCGCTGGCATTCTTCACCATCACTACTCGGTAATTATAGGACCGGTTTCCCTTGGCTTGCAAATTGACGTCGCTCTTAATGGCGATGGTGGAGATGTCCGATCCCTTGTACGTTTGCGACCACAATTCTCCCAAAATTCTATTTATATCTTCCATCTTAAGACTATGGTACTTCATAATTGCATTGTCTAGTGCTTTAGAGTAGTTCTGAATATCGTTAGATACCAACAAATTCGTCTGTAACTTTATCCATTCCTCGTGGTATGTCTGGTTGACATTCTTGTACTCGGTGGCAAGCTCGGTTTGCAAGTTCTTGATTTGATCCTTAATTTGCTTAACCTCGCCCATTTTCCCAGCGTGGGTGGCCGTCAAGTTGGAGATCTCCTGTCGCAACCTCCGCGAGTTTTCTTGGTATTCGTCCTTATTAAGCTGGGCACTGTCGATATCAATGGCGTTTAGTTGAAAGTCGGTCTCGTCCAATTTCTTGATCTGGGCCCGGTGGTCAATATTGGCCATAATGTTGTGTTCGATTCTCGAAGCGTCAAACACTTCCTTCTCCAAGTCCTTTATACCCTGTCCATTGTCCTGGATCTTTTGCTTCAAAAGATCGATTTCCTCTGAGAATTGCTCCATTTGGCGGGTATTGTCTTGCAATTTACAAAGGCCGTCGGTTTCAAACTCGGTTATTCTTTCGTAAAGATCCTTGAACTGCGAAGTGACCCGGGAAACCGTGTCAACCTCCGCCTGCACTGACATCTCGGTCTGCCGGTTCTGTTCCTGGACATTTCTCAACTCAGCCAAGCGCTCCTCCTTTTGCGACTGCAACCTGGCCAACGCATTTCTGATGCCCTCCAGCTGTGATTCAAGCTTGCCAATGGCATCTTCGGTCTCAACGATCGAATTGCGGATGCTGGTAATCTCAGAGAGCGATTTTTCCAAGATGCTAATCTGGAGCTTGGTGTCCTTGACCTTGTTTTCCATCCGTTGGAGTTCTCGTTGAACCACGTACTTGGACTCCGTATGTTCGCTCACAGTCTGTCTCGCTTGCTTGATCTGGGCATTCTTTTCCTGCTGAAGAGCCTGCAATTCACTTACTGATAAAACGGCGGTGCCAAAGTCGGTCAAGTCCTCGCTCAACTCGGCGATTTGACTCTGCAAAGCAGCAACCTCGCCACGCAACCTCAACATTTCATTCAAGGGCTTTCTCAACATCACTGCCGAGTCGAGCAACGTCTTCACGTCGTCCAATTTCGATTGCTCCTGACTCAACTCGCGTGCCAAGTCTCCCAAGTCGGTATCCAACGCTGACACTCGCTTACCAATCCCGTCTGCTTGATTTAAGCATTCCCGATAGTTAAGAATATCAGCATTGATTGCCTTGACGTCGTCAAGCTCCTGTTTGATTTCCTGGGCCTGGTTATGTATCTGCTTGATTTTATTCTCATCGACGCTTAGTTCGAGCTCCCTAATAAACTGTTGTAGGTCGGGGCCGTCGAACGACCGCTTGCACAAGAGACAGTGCTGGTTTTTCTTAGCAATGGAAATGGCAGTCACGTTAAACTGTTTGGTAACTTCAGAAGTGTTGACATCCTCAGTCACGTTGCGGTAATTCTCCTCGAGCTCCTCCACCACTTTCTCAAAACTGTCAATCTCATCTTCATCAATAACCTTCATGATTACTTGTTTGAGCGAGGTTAATTTGTCGGTGTTTGACGCTTTCGCTTTGTGCGCCGAGTCAACCAACGACTTGGTGCTCTCGACTTTCCCCGAGATAGAAATGACAGCCTTTTGACGCTCAGCCAATTGTTCTTCCAAGCCCCGGATTTTATCGTTCAATCTGTTATCGCTGGTTTCGGTATCCATTTTGACACCAACTATACCTTCGTAGTTATCCATAGTCGATGCAACCAACCTGGTCATATCATTCTCCTTGGCCTTCACCGAATCCTGCAAAAACACAATCTTGGACCTCAACTCGGACTGTTTGTTGCTGGCAGAAAGTTTCTTGGCGAGTTCATCCAACTCAAACTCCAACTTGGAAACGTCGTAATTCGCCTCATCAATCTTCACATCAAGATCGCAGATTTCGTTAAGCGCTTTCTTTTCCTCTAATCTCTTCGTGATGTTCTCCAATTCTGCTTGTTTCGAGACTAGTTCGGTTTCGTCATTGTCTCGTGACAGTAACTTTTTCCTTAACGAGTTTGCTTTAATGGTGTTGGCATCTAAATCGGCAGTGGTGTACTCCTGGTGCTGTTCCTCGCGGGAAATGGAGTTTAAAATCTCCTGCACCAGGGTCTGTTTCTCTGACTCTTTGGCCTTGTTACCGGCTACCATCTGGCGCTGCTCAGAGAGTACTTGCTTGTGTTTCCGTTCCACAACCGGCCTAAATGCCGTGATGTTATCGCGAAGATTATCAGAAAGAGGGATGTCCAAAAACTCGCCATTCTCCTCCATTAACGACGAAAGCTTCTGTAGATTATCATTATACTCCGTTTTCTTGTTCCTCAACGACCCATCGAGTCTAATCATTTCGTTGTAGCTGTTATTCTTGTGTTTGAGCTCGTCGTTCATATCGTCTTCGGCCCGTTGCAACTCGGCAATGGTTTCCTTCTTCGCAGCTGTCAACGAAGCAAAGTTTTCTTGTTTGTGGATCAAATCGCTGTCGGTATCGGGCAATATTTCTATTGATGCTTCCAACCTTCCAATCTGCTCCTGTAAGGATTTCTTCTTCACCAACAAGTTTTCATAGTCACTCAACGTCTTCTGAAACTCCTGGTTCGAAGCAAACAATTCCTCGGCCTCCTTCTCTTTGCGCTCAATTTGTATATTGAGGTCACCAATCTCAGCAGTAAACCGATCGACCGACTCATTCATGACTTTTAGCTTGTCGTGAATCTTGGTTGCTCTATCCTTATCTATCTTTAGGTGCTTAACACTCTGCTCAATCAACTTGATATCAGTAGCCATCTCCTTTTTGATATTCTTCAAGTTATCCAACACCTTGGTAAACTTGGACGCTTCAAAAATGTCGTCAAATCGCTTCTTCAACACCGACGCCTCACTCAAGGGCCACAAGCTTTCATCTTGGTGGCAGAATATGACATAGTCCAAGATCGCTCGGGATGCACCCAAGTAGATCGGAGTCTGCGAGTCCAATTCGGAATTCTTGGTGGATATGCTAACCTTTTCGCCTTTGTCGATTAACGCCAACTGGCCCTCCATGGTCTTGAAGGTGAGCGTGGCGGACTTGCCACGGGCTTGTTTCTTACTGAGCTGCACGCTTCGTGTGGTTATCATGGACTTGCCATTAACGTTTCTAAATGCCAATTTGATCTGTCCGGTCACAATAGAGCGCCCGGAAAGACTGGGGTCGTGAACAAAGGCTCCTCCCTTGGAATTGGGCGGTAGGTCGCCAGTGGTTGCGTACTTTAGACATTCAATGACGGTTGTTTTCCCACAGCCGTTTTGTCCACAGATCAATGTTAGTGGGAAACCAAATTGGATAGTCTCTTCGTTCTCGGGTTCGAAGGCCCGGATACCTTTGATGGAGAGTTTGTATAGACTCGACATGGGTTTGACTGGAGACTGCTTGTTAGCACAGTTGGTTGGTGTCTTCGGGATCTTTTCATTCTGTCGCGACATATATTTATTTTTATTTTTTTTTTCTTTCACAATGGCTTTGTATGACGAGGGGCTTTAATGGTGGGAGTTTACTGTGAAAGGCTACATCGGCAAGAACCAAAGGTAATTTCGATGTGGTGAGTTATATGTAGAGGTTTCCCGTGGGGTGCTGGGCAAGTCGGCATTATTGTTTTGAGCAGAAAAAGACATAGATTGTAAAGAAACTTTCATGCACGCTTATCACCAAACTGCCGTGATATGGGTAGGAATTAAAAGTCTCCAGTTTTCACAAATATAATCAATCTGATATTCAGTGGCAGGCTGCTCCCTTAAGTTGGGGGACTACTATAAACCTGAACAAATTTCCTTTCGCTTGCTGTACTGTTTATATGTTTTCATATTTGCATTTTACATGCTATTCATGATTACTTGTTAGATCAGATCTCTCTGTAGATCTGACAAACTATTTTTAGTTCTATCTCCACTTGTCCGAGACTCGAATTTTCTGCGACACGATTCATTCTGCTCTGAATAGATTCCGGGTCCATAACGCACCACTTTCCCACCGAGTCAAGCATATCCAGTCCCATCTCCATGCTGACCCTGCCATGCTGACCCTATTACCGTGACCCGTCTGTGCAAATCTCACACTCTCCCAAAAAATATTGCACCCAGCGAAAAAATATACCTGCATAGGAAATCTAACAAATCATGCGACATCACCAAAAGAAATGACATCCTCAAGCTATGTTTTTTCTTCCCTCTGACGTCACCTCTATCCACTTGCAGTATATGGTGGCTGGTGTTATTTTTTAAACCCAGAGAAAGTGAAATCATGGAACTCGTATGGATAATAGTGGAACAATAGTTCGTTGGAAAATAGTTCCATTGTCCACCAACGAGAAAAGAAACAAGTATTAATGACTTCCCGAAAAATTATTTACTGCATCATGCTGCCATCTTTTGCCGCAAATAACCTGATCATGGCGGGAAGGTGTATGCCAGATCTGAGATGCGAGGTTTTGCTGCGAAATGAGATCCTTATATATATATATAGTGGGTTCTCCTCACCACTTCCTTTTCGTGTGCACAGGTTTCCATTGTAGACCTAACCACATATGGTGGTACATACCTGGTATCAAGTGAACTAAAGGATGACGGCGCGCCTTTGTTGCAAAATCCAACCAAAGATGACGTTGTTCTTAATAACGGTAACCCACCACAGCTAACATCCGAGATTCTCGACCCCAAGAACTATTTTTCGCACGAAATAAATATTATCAACTCTCAAACCGACAATACCGATTGCGACTCCATCATGGCAAAGAAGGAGTTGCAAATCACCAAGTACACCAATATAAACCACAACTACTATAAAATTGCCCAGGTTTTGATCAAGCAGCTTGAGACCGACGAGGCACTAAAGGAGTATGCCGACTTGTTCAAGGACGTGCGGAACCATATGGAGAATAATGACCTTAATAACCATGTTGACATGTACGCTTCCAGTACGGTGTGGCTCAAAGACTATGGTGTGCATTTAATGGTTAGTAGGTTTACGTATACCGCCGGTGAGGACTTCTTCAAAGCTGACATATCATTGGTTTATGCCCAGGTGTTTGATAAGGACTGGGTCGAGTTGGAGGACTTTGAGATTTTGCAGCCAAAACTAAGCCCCCACCAGCCATCATTCACATTCCCAAAGTTCTTGCCAATAGCCACCTACTATGACCCTAGTTTTTCCTACTACGGGCCCGAAGATGCTCGTATCCTTCTTTACAAGAACGAGTTTGGTGACGAGGAGCCCGTTATTGTATACAATCATAAGTTTAGAGCCCGCACCAAACTTGAATGGCATAGTCAAACCTCAGCCACCCAAGAATTGAAAATATACCGGGGGATATTTATGGGGTGGATGTTCAGGTACCAAAAGGGTAAGGAGAATGTCGAGGGTGTCAGGGACGAAAAGTATAATAACATCAGTTATACAAAGTCTAAGGAGTTAAGAATAGTGTCACAGCCCCGAAGGCAGCGGGAAAAGAGTTGGTCACCATTTATTGATCCCCGTGAGCGGAACCCGGACGATTCCCATATCTACCTTGTGTACCAGTGGGACAACTTGAAGATCATCAAGTGCGAGCTTAAAGACTTTGCCAGTCCAGAGTATAGTACCTGTGAGTACGCATACAACGACAAGAGTGTTCACAAGGGTATTGGTCCTATTAGGGGGGGTACGGCTCTTCTTCCTCTCAGCACTATTGTCCCCGATACCGAGTTGGATATATGGGTTGGGTTTGCCAAGACTCACGTAGTTAATTGCGGCTGCGGCTCGGGGTTTTACCGTCCTCATCTCGTGGTGTTGCACCGCCAAGAGAACGATTTCCAAATATCCCATTTCTCGTCGGGAATCCAGTTTAACGTCACCATACACCGGCACAAGCACAAGGAGTACTTGTGTGCCGATAAAGATCTTAATATCATGATTGCTGGTAGCATGTCGCAGTGGTTGGTGGATAAAAACACCGGGATTGACTATATAACGTTGATGCAAAGCTCAGGTGACCGGGACAATCATTACCTTCATATTAAAGGGATGCGTTCCTTCGTTGAGGAGTTGGGGTACCATCCTGAATGGCAGAACCTAACCCCACGGGGAGACAAGATGAACCAGTGTGTTATCAGCGCAGTTGAGCAAATGTGTTTTGATTATGGGGTTGAGCAAACCAAACTCGGCAATACCGAGGCGGCATTCTTAATGTCACAGCAGAAACAGGGAGAAACTGGGTAGTCTGTTGTGCTTTCTAGTTAAGCCTTTAGTTTTGGGTGGAATAAAGTAAATGTATCGAGTATATGTGCTATGTCTGCGGACCCCTGCCAATATGGCTGCGAAATACGTTACCTTTCCGTGGCCTAGGGGCAGGATATGTCGCTATGCGACAAACCTGGTAAAGCAAGCCCAGGGTGTTGGGTGTGTTTGACAAATACGAAACGGGACTATATTACCGTATAGGTGGTGCTCCCCAGATAGGAAAAGTATTCTCTTGCAGACCAGCGTTCTGGGGGTAGTGTAATGCTGGCAGTAAAGCCAAGGGAACTACAAGATACTACACGACCGCAATGTCAGGCACTGGTATTCTGTTTCTACTCACTCTATTCACGGTTTTCTGTTTCTACTCACTCTATTCACGGTTTTCTGTTTCTACTCACTCTATTCACGGTTTTCTCTTTACTGTAGCTATTGGATGTGCGTCTTGAAGAGTTTGCTGGTGAGAGAATCAACCCCGGAATCCTTGTCTTCGACAGCTAAGCCAGCCAACTCTTGCTCTAATTCGTCCAAGTCGAGATCTTCTTCCAACGCATCTTCACCCTCTTCTTCGTCACTTTCCTCTTCTTCGTCGCTGTCGAGTTCTTCGAGTTCGTCCAACTCGTCTAATTCACCAAATCCTCTCTCCTCAAAGAGTTGCTTGATCTTTTCAATATGCTCGGAATCCTCTTCGAAGCGGTTACCGTTCAACTCCAAGTACTTCAAGTTGGGCAACTTGGCAGCAATGGCGTCTGCCAAAACCCGCAAACTGTCCACCTCCAATTCGTTAAACTGCAACTTCAACGTCAACATGTTTTTCTTTTCACTGCCGGAATGGAGAGCCTGGACCAACTTCAACGACCCCTTGTTTTTCAAAAGTGATTCGTTAAGGTTCAACTCAACCAAATCTTCCCAGCACGACAAGGTTTCTGCTAATTTGATGGCGGCACTGGTGGTGATGGTGTTATCTTGCAAGTCAAGCACCTTCAATTTCCGGTTGTGCGATAACCCGCTTTTGACCAATTTGGTAATCCCCGCTGGTCTAATTCCGTTCTGGTATAACCGAACAACCTCCAAGTCGCGGTGGTTTCTTAAACCAACAGCCAAGTAATTCACTGACCCATTCTCCAATCGGTTTCTCCCGCAGATAAACGTCTTTAACGACAGTTTCCCTGCGGCCCTTTTGGCCTGGGCCAATTTGAACAAGGATTTCCCGATTCTAGAACCAGCAAATGGACCCATGCCGTTGTTTGACAACACCAAGTGCTCAATGGAAACGGCTTTGCCCAAGTAGTCTTCTATTGGGTCAATGGTTTGCAAGCCAAACGCGTTGTCACTCAAATCAACCAACTTCAAATTGGTCAACTGTAACAATGCTGGAAGCAAGTACTCCAACGACTGGGGGATTTCCGTGTTTAATCTTCCCGTGTACAAGTCGGAAAAGTTGACTTCAACAATAGTGTCCTTGTGAACAGCAAGCGCCTTGCTCAACGCCTCCGATGCCTCGATACCGATGGTGTTTCCCGAAAAGTCCACCTTGGTTACATGCTTGAGGTTGGATAATTCCTCGATGTATGGCTCGATATCGCTGGCGGAATTAAACTTGATAGCTTTTCCAGCCACGGAGTACGTGGTTTCAGGGGTGACCCCTAAGTCTACACTATTTGACGCCATAGCCGAACTAGGGAATGCTTTATTGGTTTAAACCAAGGGGATGGGAAGTAGATACGTATATGAAAACCTTTTCCATCGTCATTAATCAAGACATCACGTGATTAGCTTTTTGGGAATGCGAAGAAAGAAAAAAAAAAAATTTTCCTTCTCAACGAAAACTGATCAAACATAGAGTAACAGACTTGTCGTAGTTTTAATCTAAGAACATTATACGTAATGAATATGTCTGGCGGAATCCCATCAAGAGCTTCTAAGGAAGAATCGACGTTTGAAAAGATAAAGAACTCACCAGCCGCGACTATTGGGACTCAGGTTGTTTTGTTTGGATTGGGGGTTTTATTCATCCAGTCTCCATTGATGGATATGTTGGTTCCACAGTTATAAGCATGATGTGGGTTTATTCTCAGGGGGGGAGAGAGAGGGGCTTTACTGTAAATCCGTATGGTTGGGTAATATGTGGAGTTCTGAATGGTTGCTTTTTGTCTCTACTGGATACGAATTATATTGGATGAGATGGAACCGTAGATATGTATGGATTTCTTGTATATATTGCAATATAAAAATACAGATAAATTGTTGGGATGGGTATGTAAGAGAGGATGAAGTGTAAGAAAATATGTGTATTTGTCTGGTGTTCTTTCTTTGTTGCTCTCCTTGTTGCACTTTCCTTATCACAAATGTGGTATTTCTTGCTTTTGTCTTGGATTCACAAGTCCCCCATCATCTCGACTTGTGTGCCATTTACTACGTCAGAAATGTATTGACATATCTGTCTGTTTTCCGACACCTAAAATGAAGGGAGTTCTCTACAAAAAAGCTAAATCGAAATACATCAGAATATCATTTTGGCGTGGATACTCGGCTTGGTACCAGTAAAGCACGGGTTATAACCGATTTTCACTCACCTAGTGAAGTATTTACAACTTGATAACCCACCCCCAGTGGGGCATCTTCTAAAAGGGGTATGTTCACGCCCTGCAAAGGATGAATCTCATGCTTGAGAGGCCTCTTTCAGATGACCAACCCTACATGTCACACCTTCTTGTGAAACCTTTCTTCATCAGGTCATGACCTGGATAAAGGCCAAAACATACTTCAACGTGAGACCTCCATTATCTGTGGATCAAATTTTTCAGATGACAAGTTTGGTCGCAGCAGCCAAATCATGACCTCATTTTCGTGTTGGTTCCATTGAACTAAAAGCTAAAACAACAGTGCGGGGGGGGGGGAGCGGAGCACGCATTCGGAGTCGTTCAAGTAAAAGCGATTTCTCCTATGCGAGACAATTGTGGGGTACGGAAGTGGATTTTTTCCGTTATCATTTCTGAGTGAGCTTGCAAAAAGAAGAAAAATAAAAATAAAAATAAGAATAAAAATAAAAAAAACACATAATCAGCCGATTTCGAGTTCCCTTAGCGTAATGCGCTTAATGTAGTAACGTGGATGGGAGCTGGTGGGGGGACGTGCCCCTCAGGCCCCCTTTTGCCATGCGATTATGACTTGTCTGCATGCTGTTTGCAGTTAAACTTTATGTCACACCATTTCTAAAACCAACCACACTCCTTGCCTAGAAGACCGTTCACTGATAGTGGAGAAGCACAGGAGAGAAAAAATATACATAAAAAAATAAAAAATTTCGGTTCCTCAGTATGCACTTTGGTTTATCCCACAGACCGACAATTGAACCACTACATTGCTCACCAGAGGAACAGTATGCTTTCGCACGACACGTCGCTTGCTGTGCTTCTTGGTCTGGAGATGTGTCCTGGACTGTAGACTCGGTGAGGTTGTACCTATGGGTGGTTCTATGTTTTTCTTTTGCAGCCTGTATCTTCTCGGCTGAAGTGTTTTTTTTCTTTTTTTTTTTTTTTTTTTTTAGTGCCTCCCCCCAACCTCGGGCCAGTTTCTGGGAATGCCTCGGTTAACAGATGCAATACAACTGGGCCACCATTCATTGTTTGGTCTCCTCCCTTTGCGGCTCTTCGTAAACCAGCACAGCACCGCTTTCACCATAACCGTTTTAGTGTTTAGTTTACTTTTTGTTTCTCCCCAACTCTATCTACACTGTATAACTGCTCTGTTTTCAAGTACCAAAGACTATAATTCACACCGTGACTATCCTCGCCATCTATTGTCACCACCTTATCTATTGTCACCACCTCATCTGTTGCTACCACTCCTAGCTCCAACTGATCCACCCCCTCAGTCCATTCTCGGATACATGTAACAAGAACCAGATTTGCCCCACCTTCTGGAGTCAAAAAGCAATACCCATGGAGACATTTTTTTTCCATTCTATGTTGCGGAGGAACTCATGTAGACAGACATAAAAAATAAAAAAAATAAAAAAAATAATCCTCTCAGCTTCCTTTCCAGCGGATACTTTCTCAGGGCAAGTTTGCATTCGCCATTTTTTTTCCGTACGTTCTTCCCCCCTTGGGGGTTGAGTAATTGCAAGTATAAATATTTGACCGGTTTCCCCATATTCTACAATTGTAGTTACCGTTTTCCTTGTTGTTCTTCTTCTTTTCTGGTGTTGTGTTCTCGGATATCTTTTCTAGATAAAGTTTCTATTTATTTATTGTCACGTCAAGAAGAATGGCTTTCGTTACCAAAACCGTAAGCTTGAGCAAGGGCCCCGACCCCAAATCGTCTCTCCAGCAGGAAAGAGCCGCATCCAAATTTGATCCGGAAAAAATGCACTACTTTTTGGAAGGGGACAAGGAAAGGGCGGAGTTGGTCAAGACGTTAACCCAGCAGATGGAGCGCGATCCAATCTTGTTTACTGACGCATCCTATTATGATAAGACAAAGGCTGAGCAAAGAGAATTGACTGCGCTCAGGATTAATAGGCTTGCCAGGTACTTGGAGTCGGATTCTATCGATGTCTTCAATAAACGGTTATCTTTGCTTGGTTTGTTTGACCCTCAGGTTTCTACCAGAATTGGGGTTAACTTGGGATTGTTTCTCGCGTGTGTCAAGGGGAATGGTACTGCTGAGCAATTGAAGTATTGGATGATGAGCAAGGAAACATACCAGCTTAAAGGTATTTATGGGTGTTTTGGTATGACTGAGTTGGCTCACGGTTCTAATGTTGCTGGTTTGGAAACGACTGCTACTTTTGATAGAGACAATGATGAGTTTGTCATCAACACTCCCCACATTGGTGCTACAAAGTGGTGGATTGGTGGTGCGGCACACTCCGCCACCCACTGTAGTGTTTACGCTAGATTGATTGTTGAAGGTAAAGATTACGGGGTGAAGACATTTGTGGTTCCATTAAGAGACTCAAACCATGATCTTATGCCGGGTGTGGCTGTTGGTGATATTGGTGCCAAGATGGGTAGAGATGGGATTGATAACGGTTGGATCCAGTTCTCCAACGTGAGAATCCCTCGGTTCTTTATGTTGCAGAGATTCTGCACGGTTTCCCAAGACGGAGAGGTTGTGTTGCCACCTTTGGAACAATTGTCCTACTCTGCCTTGATTGGTGGGAGAGTTCTGATGGTTGCTGATTCGTACAGAATGCTTGCTAGAGTCACCACCATTGCTTTGAGATATGCCATTGGTAGAAGACAGTTCAAGGGTGACAATGTTGACCTCAACGACCCCGATGCTCTTGAAACTCAGCTATTGGACTATCCATTGCACCAAAAGAGATTGTTGCCATACTTGGCTGCCGCATACGTTGTTTCTTCCGGTGCCGTGAGACTTGAAGAAATCACCAATGAAACTCTTGAAACTTTGGACAAGGCGGTTGCACAGAATGACACTAGTGCAATCTTCCAATCCATTGAGGGTATGAAGTCCTTGTTTGTAAACTCGGGATCTTTGAAGGCTACCAGTACCTGGTTGGCGACTGCCGCTATTGACGAATGCAGACAGGCCTGTGGTGGCCATGGTTACTCTTCTTACAATGGGTTTGGTAAGGCATACAACGATTGGGTGGTTATGAACACCTGGGAGGGTGACAACAATGTCTTGGGTATTACTACCGGTAGACCATTATTGGCTCATATTTCCTCCATTGAAGATAAAAAGCGGGTTGTCAAGGGCGACTTTGCCTTTATGAACCAGGCCAAGGACTACCTTGGGGCAAACTCCACCAAGGTTGTGTTGGATAATGCAGCAGACTTGCAGGATCTCCGGAAGATTGTCAAGGCTATTGAAATTGCCATTATCAGATTGGCCTCCAACGCTGCCAAGACTTCCAAGACTGGTGGCCGTGATCTTGTTGGTGCTGAGTTGGTTACTTTGTCGAAGTTGAATGCCCACCGGTTTATGTTGACCGAGTACGTGAGAAGACTTGCATCCTTTGAACAGGAGAAGTTGGTTCCATACTTGGCGTTGTTGGGTAGGATGTATGCCTACACCCATGTTTTGGAAGAGTTTGCCGGTGTTTTCTTGACGTTTAATGTGGCTTCGCCAAAGGTTATAGCCGAGTTGTCTTCGGTGCACATTGCCAAGTTGTGTGCTGAAATCAGACCCCACGTTGTTCCCTTGACTGACTCCTTCCAGATGTCTGACATGATGGTGAATGCGGCTATCGGTAAGTACGACGGTAACATTTACGAAAACTACTTTGACACGGTCAAGACGTTGAACAAGCCATTCAACAATAAGGCGCCATACTCGGCTGCTTTGGAGGCGATGTTGAACAGACCCAGCCTTGATGCTAGAGAAAGATATGAGAAGAGCGACGAGACTGGCGAAATCTTGTCCAAGTAAGAGGTGTAAGCGTTTCCCTTGTTTTCCAATATATATTTATGCTTATGTATGTTTAGCTTAATGAAGAACGTCTTGAGTCTGAGAGGGTGTGTCGGTTTGCCAATAGTGGATATTTTTGCAATAATTACTACGTTTGGGTGCAAATTTTTGGGGTATGTGTTTTTTTCCTGTTTATGGTTTGCAACTTTTGTGAACTTACGATTGCATTAACAAGTGAAACAGGTTTGCATTTCTGTTTACCTTTGGTTGGTTGCCTGGTTTTTGCGGTGCTTGCTCGTAGTAAAGATCTTATTCTGTTGAGAGTGGTATAGCCAAGTCTCCTTGGTATATGATACATTACATGTAGAAATGGTTATTTCGCAGAGAGAGGGGGGGGGCAACCACTGTATCCTACAGCAACGCTACTAGTTGTGCATTTTTACAGAGCGGTCTTTTCAATCCAGCACTTGAATAGTTCTAACCACTTTTAGTGCAATAGAGACCAAAATGCCATCAACCCCGTTTTTGTGGCCTGGGGTATCGGGCTCCTACATAGGCTGTGACATGCCAATGGCGTCACTTCTGTATGAAATATCATACCAAGGTTTGTGTTTCAGGATACTGTGATAATTTGACAGACAATGTAGCCAACGCACCAATGTTACTTAAATTGGGCACAATCGAATACTCCACATTTGGGTTTGCCTTGTTTCCTCTTTGGTGCCTTTTTCCAGTTGGTCATTTTTATTATTATTTTTTTTTGGCACTTTTTTTCGTGTGAATTCTCAATGCAAGGAAGACATGTGATCGAGAGGGAAATGGGGGAACCGGGGAAATGGGGGAACCGGGGGAAATGGGGGAAATGGGTGGGGAACTGGTTTTAACTACAGTGTCCTCGGGATAATAGGAGAGCTCTCTTTTTCTCGCTAGCATGGTATTTCCTGGGTGGAGGCTGATAATCACACCACTCTTCTCACAATCCTGCCATATAAATCACCACTAACTGATCCTCACCGGGGATATCAACAGCGACGGAAATTATTTTTCGCCTCGGTTCAACTTCACGGTTATTTATTTTTTTGTCTGGTTGTTCTCTTTATGCACCTGAACTCTTTCTCCGTAACTCGTATACCCAAAGTGGACGGACATTCTCCGGTCCGAAATAATATTCTTAAATAAAGTTGTGATATTTCGTTTTGCCACTATGGTTCCAGTATAAATAATGGTGAAGGTTCCCACTTGCATTGCGAGTTCACAGCTCCGGTTCTTTCTTGTTTCGTTAGTACTTCATTTAGTATCTTTTTTTTTAACAACTCCTCTCTAGATAAAGTACCTATTTATTCACGAAATAACCATGGCTTTCGTTAACAAAACCGTAAGCTTGAGCAAGGGCCCCGACCCCAAATCGTCCATCCAGAAGGAAAGAGAAGCTGCCAAGTTTGATCCAGCAAAAATGCACTACTTTTTGGAAGGTGACGAGGAAAAGGCGGAGTTGGTTAAGACCTTGGTGCTGCAGATGGAGCGCGATCCAATCTTGTTTACTGATGCTTCCTATTACGATAAGACTAAAGAAGAACAAAGAGAATTGACTGCGCTCAGGATTAATAGGATTGCCAGGTACTTGGAAACCGATCCTATTCCGGAATTTACCAAGAGATTGTCCTTGATCAATGTGTTTGATCCGCTGCTTTGTACCAGAATTGGGGTCAACTTGGGGTTGTTTATCTCCTGTGTCCGGGGAAGTGGTACTTCGGAACAGTTACAGTACTGGGCTGTGGCCAAGAATACTTATCAGCTTAGAGGCATCTATGGGTGTTTTGGTATGACTGAGTTGGCTCACGGTTCTAATGTTGCTGGGATAGAGACAACTGCTACTTTTGATAGAGACAATGATGAGTTTGTCATCAACACTCCCCACATTGGTGCTACAAAGTGGTGGATTGGTGGTGCGGCACACTCCGCCACCCACTGTAGCGTATATGCCAGGTTAGTTGTTGACGGTAAAGATTACGGGGTGAAGACATTTGTGGTTCCATTAAGAGACTCAAACCATGATCTTATGCCAGGGGTTACTGTTGGTGATATTGGTGCCAAGATGGGTAGAGATGGGATTGATAACGGTTGGATCCAGTTCTCCAACGTGAGAATCCCTCGGTTCTTTATGTTGCAGAGATTCTGTAAGGTTTCGCCGGATGGGGAAGTCACCATGCCACCTTTGGAGCAATTAACTTACTCGGCCTTGATTGGTGGGAGAGTTATGATGGTTGCTGATTCGTACAGAATGCTTGCTAGAGTCGCCACCATTGCTTTGAGATATGCCATTGGTAGAAGACAGTTCAAGGGTGACAATGTTGACCTCAACGACCCCGATGCTCTTGAAACTCAGTTGTTGGACTATCCATTGCACCAAAAGAGATTGTTGCCATACTTGGCTGCCGCGTATGTTGTTTCCTCTGGTGCGCTTAGAGTTGAAGAGATTGTTGAAGAAACTTTAGACAAGTTGGACGAAGCTGCCGAAGAGGATGACAAGGAGGCCATGGTGCAGGCTATCGAAGGTATGAAGTCGTTGTTCTTTGTTTCTGGTTCCATGAAGGCCACCTGTACCTGGTTGGCGACTGCCGCTATTGACGAATGCAGACAGGCCTGTGGTGGCCATGGTTACTCGGCATACAACGGTTTCGGAAGGGCGTACAATGATTGGGTGGTTATGAACACCTGGGAGGGTGACAACAACGTCTTGTGTATGACCACAGGTAAACCATTGTTAGCCAGTATTATTGACATAGAGGACAAGAATGCAACCATCAAGGGTGGGTTCACGTTTATGAACCAGGCCAGGGATTATCTCGGGGCAAACTCCACCAAGGTTGTGTTGGATAATGCAGCAGACTTGCAGGATCTCCGGAAGATTGTCAAGGCTATTGAAATTGCCATTATCAGATTGGCCTCCAACGCTGCCAAGACTTCCAGAACCGGCGGCCGTGATATTGTTGGTGCTGAGTTGGTTACTTTGTCGAAGTTGAATGCACACCGGTTCAGTTTGGATGAATTCGCCACCAGAATTGACAACTTTGACCAAAAGGACTTGGTTCCATACTTGGTGCAACTCGGCAAGTTGTATGCCTACACCCTTGTTTTGGAGGAATACTCTGGTGTCTTTTTGTCGTATAGCGTGGTTTCGCCAAAGGTTATAGCCGAGTTGTCTTCGGTGCAAATTGCCAAGTTGTGTGCTGAAATCAGACCCCACGTTGTTCCCTTGACTGACTCCTTCCAGATGTCTGACATGATGGTGAATGCGGCTATCGGTAAGTACGACGGTAACATTTACGAAAACTACTTTGACACGGTCAAGACGTTGAACAAGCCATTCAACCATAAGGCGCCATACTCGGCTGCTTTGGAGGCGATGTTGAACAGACCCAGCCTTGATGTTAGAGAAAGATATGAGAAGAGCGACGAGACTGGCGAAATCTTGTCCAAGTAATGGAGCTCTGTTTTTTTTTTCTTAAGGATTATATATTAACGATTATGTATTCACGGTTATATACTTAAGTTTACGTATGTGTTTGGTTTAATTTAAAATGTGTGTGTACACTTAAAGGAATCACCAAGGTGGAATGGCTCTGTAAAAAGTGGCCTTTTTTTTTGTTTTTTTGCAGCAATTCATTTTCTCCATTATTTTTTTGTTGCACTCATCCACGGTACAAAAATTCTGGAACTGTTGCAGGGTGGAGCACATAGCGGGGCATGTGTTTTTTTTTTTTTTTTTGGGGGGGAACCCCGGAATAGGTACGCTTCGGTAGTGGGGCCCAACTCCCCCACGCGCGTCCCCCGCGCCGGAAACTTCCCCAGATCTTCCCCCTCCTTCTCCACAGCGATAGACGAGCATTAGAATATCCAGGGGTAACTCGGAACACGTTTCAAGAGTTACTGGTCAAGGGGACGAGTGCGGTGTATTTGAACGCTATTGATTCCGTGTTATATTTTCGGCAATAACTCTCGAACGATATTGACTCTGTGGTAGATTTCCGGCAATAACTCTCGAACGATATTGACTCTGTGGTAGATTTTCGGCAATAACTCTCGAACGATATTGACTCTGTGGTAGATTTCCGGCAATAACTCTCGGATACGTTTGCTCGCACGACACAACGTAATGTCGCGACAAGGTTTTATTGGTGTGACGGCATTGGGTCTTTGCCTAAGTGGATTGTACGAATGCATGATGGTGGAACTTCCACCGGCTCTCCAGAAGGGCGGCCAGTTCCAGTTCCTTACTAACGCATCGCTATTTCTCACGGCGGTGTACATTGGCATCAACCAGGTGATGCCATCTAGCCGCAACCTCAAGCGGATCTATAACTTGGTGTGTAACTTGGAGTTTGTAGTCACGGTGTCGTACTGGACGATGCGCTTTGCCAGACCCGACATGCTCAACGAGAAGCCCGGGGTGTGGTTGGATTTGAAGATCCACTTGATCCCATATGTGTACCTCCTTGTGTTTGATACCCAGGAGAGGATGGGTTTTCGAAGCTGTATTGGTTTAACGGTGGGGTTTTTTGCAGTATACTTTAGCTATCTCGAGTATATAGTGTATGCATACGGCAGCGACGGGGTAACCAACTTCCCGTATCCGTTCTTGCAAATCGCTCCATTTTCTGAGCGGTGCTGGTGGTTGGTGCTAATTACATCATTGGCCTGTTCAAACTATTATATCCTAGGCATGAGAAACAGTTTATAGGGTCGTCAAATATACAAGGTGTAACCATTGGCAATACTTGTCATATTTAAAATCAACATACACACTGATATTCAGCGAACTAAACAAAACGTATAAATACCTCTCTCTCTCTCTCTCTCGCTCACAAACCCCCGTGCCAGCCTCTTACTTGCTCAAGATGGCGGCGGTCTCGGCACTCCGTTCGCCCCGTTCCCTCTCATCGACAGTTGGTCTGTTCAACATATTCTCCAAGGCTTCGGAATAAGGAGCCTTAAACTTGGATGGATCATTAATACTCTTGATGTTGCTCAAGTAGTTGTTGTAGATATCCCCATCATACTTCCCAATCAACGAGTTAATGATACAGTCTGGCTGTTGGAACGAATCAGTCAACCCAATAGCATATTGTCTAACCTCGCCGCACAAGACACGAGGGTACTCAAAGTTGATAAATTCGGCAACCTTGGGTGATACAACATCAAACTTGACAAACTCGGCAAAGAAAGGACTCAAAATACTAGTGACATAGTACAACTTCAACACCTTGAGCAAAACTGGGCGCATGGGCGAGTTGGCAGTCACTTGCTTCTCCAACCGTTCTTGGAACGTCTTCAACAAGTAGTAGTGGCAGTACAATTTGGATAAAAGAACCCGCTGTGGGCCAGTAGAGTCCATAGATTGGTGCGAGATGGGAATCAAGTCTCCCGAGCTCTTGCAAATAACCGTGGCAATTGCCTTCAACACCCGGTCAACGTCGTCAACGTGAGCAGCAGTTCTGATAACTGGCTTCTTGGCTTTGCGTAAAGCTGGTGCGTCATTGAGGAAATCCAATGTGGAGTCAGTCAATTTGCGGCCATTCAAAACCTGTTGGGTATTCTTGATAATGGCCTTACCAGCCAACATGGCCAACACGTTATTGTCACCTTCCCAAGTTTGCTGGACTGACCAGTCGTTCCAGGTCTTACCAAAAGAATTGTACGCCGAATATCCGTGTCCACCGCACGCCTGTCTGGTTTCGGTAATTAACTGGTTGGCCAACCAAGTCAACGTGGTCTTTAACGAAGCAGAATCAACAAACAAGTACTTGGTGGAGTTGATGGATTGCTTCAATAACGCCTTGTCCTTGGTAGCAAGAGCCTTGTCCAAGTTCTCCAAGATTTCGTCGTGTTCCTGCTCCAATTGGTCGGTACCAAGCGCAGCAGCATACGTCAACGCCAAATATGGCAACAACCGGCGCTGGTGCAATGGGTAGTCCAACAACTTGGACTCGACATTGGACCCTTCTGGAGCAAATTGTCTTCTGCCTACAGCATACCTCAAGGCAATGGTGATAAACCGAGCGCCAATTCTATACGAATCAGTCGCCATACCCACTCTACCTTCCAAAAGAGAAATGTACGACAACTGCTCCAAAGGTGGCAAGGTCACGTTACCGTTGCGGTCAACCTTGCACCATCTTTGCAACATAAAGAACCGAGGGATTCTAACCTCGGTGAACTGGATCCAACCATTGTCCACCCCTTGTCTACCCATCTTGGCACCAATATCACCAATGGCAACACCAGGAAGAATATTGTGCTGAGAGTCCCTCAAGGGCACAATAAACGTCTTCACTCCATAGTCTACATCCTTGACAATCAATCTAGCGTAGCACACCGTGTGGGTAGCAGAATAGGCAGCACCACCAATCCACCACTTGGTGGCACCAATGTGGGGAGTATCGATAATAAACGAATCGGTCTCTTCGTCAAAAGTGGCGGTGGTTTCGCAACCAGCGACATTGGTTCCGTGGCCCAATTCAGTCATGGAAAAACAGCCATACATATTTTTAACCTTGCCCGCTTCCTTGGTGTTGGCCCAGTAGTTAAACTGCTGTTTAGTACCGTTACCCCTGATACAGTTCAAAAACAACCCCAAGTTCACCAACATTCTAATCCCCAACGATGGGTCAATAATCGTCATAAGCTGCAACCGTCTTCTAAACTTCTTCAAGGGCTCGATTTCAATGTACCTACTCATTCTGTTGATTCTCTGGGTCACAAGCGCTCTTTCTTCTTCAAGAGTATAGTCAAAGTGCTCGGGCTTGGTTTGCAACACTGGATCACGCTCAATGGACTGGTAAAGACGCAATATTTCATTGGACTTGGCCTCTCCACCCTCCAAGAACTCGTGCATCTCCTTGTGGTCCCAGGTGGTGCGGTTTCTTTCTTCAGCAATGGCCTCGGCCGGTGCTGGAGGAGTTCCGGTGGTGACGACATCAGCGACATTCTTGACCTCGGTGTTGGGATCCTTCTTGTCGGATCTACCAATTTGATCAACCTTTGGAAGGAGAGCCATATTGAGGGTAATAAATAAGCGGCGGTGGGTTTGGTGTGTATGACAACGGCGTGGCGGGGGCTGGATACCTAATTTACTATTCTCCCTATTGCACGAAAGCAGCTACTCGAGACAACTAAAGAGAAGGTGACTACTAGAAAGATAAGAAAACAAAAACTAGTATAATGCCAAAAGCAATAAAAAAAGGGAAAACCTAAAAAGAATGAAAAATCCCAGCTTGAGGAAGTTTGTCATATATTTATAATACAGGGGTATGTCTATTGTTATTAACCCATGTATGCCATGCTAACCTTGGGAGAGGTTTTGAAACAAGGAGATTTACAACTAGAGACTAAAAAAAAAAAAAAAAATATTGGAGTGGGGGAGGAGGAGGAGGGAGCCGCTGCTTATGGAAGTTGCATGAAATTATCCGGGCATACTCCTCTCTGTATCTCCCCCACAAACACACACACACACTCTCTCGCAGCCTTCTTTACTAAGCTTGCTCTTGTAAACTATAATCGGGATTATCTGATGGTACAGTAACTGACAAGGACCCATCACTACCCACTCCAGATCCCTATCCATTACAATGTATAGCTACTTCTCCTACACAATTGAACACTACCCGTCCCCAACTAAACAGTATAGTATTGACCAGTAGCTCGGCTTGGGGGAGGAAAAAAAAAAATATTGTGTGTGGGGTAAACTGATAACCTTAGCGTTGGCGAGGATTATCCAGGGAACAAAAGAAAAATGGAAATGGCAAAACAGAAAAAAAAGAAAAAGAAAAAGAAAAAGAAAATAATCATAAAATAAGACCACTCTATGTACCAGCTTATTTGGCTGGGGTTCCTACTCCCCCCTTGTGAGAGAACATGCGACATGCGGAGCTGCTAAATGGTACAGACTGGTCTCCTGGAGAACTCAAGGGGAATTGACTTTTGATACATGAACCTGTTGTTGGGTCAGGGCAGGAATCCTCGCAAGGGTTCCCAAGGATGAATTCCACCCCATGCCGACATTTAAGCCCATTTGAAATGTACTAGCCTCCTGTCACAGGGAAAACATAACTGTTTATTCTCAAGAAAAAAAGAAAAAAAACGACATGCTTTTGGTTGTGCTTTGAATAGTGGCAAAAAAAATTCACAGGTGGGTTTACAGTCATGATAATAGTCTTCTCCGTTTAACTTTCTAGGCTTCAGTTGCGTTGGGGGTGTATTGGAAGTGGTACGACTTGTGGGAAACGTTTCCGTTCTTTCTAAGTCCCCACACCAAGGATACTCCAAGGACACACCAAGGATACGGATCGTGGATTACTTTTCCCCTATACATATTGGCAGCTTCGTTTTTGGAACCTCGGTAATGAGATTGAAAAAAAAAAAAATAGATCAGGGTTGGTTTATTTTTTTAGTACTCTGGCACTTTGGCACTCTGGTACTCTCACATTGCAGCTATGTCCCACAATGGGTTGGCTAGTTTTCTGTGGATGAGTACAGTCATGGATTTGGATTATGGCAAATGGAAGTGATTATGGTTGACGGAAACTGCCAGTGTCTATACTTTGAGGGGTATGATGGTTTATTGGAAGAATTTCTGTACATATTTTCCTAAAAATTGGTTCTACATTAGGACCCCCCCTAAGAACTCTATACATGGGCAAATCTCCGTTGGATCGCACTACCTAACGAGCTACTCCACTGGACATTACCAGAAACTACGTGAAGCCAACTATAACGTACGAAAACATCATCGGAAAACACAGAATAATCCAAAAAATAATCATATTGAGGATGGCCCAGAAAATTATCTGTGCAGCGAATACCTCCTGGTAGCTTAGTTGGTTTAAAGCGCGAGACTGTAATGTGTATATCAAAGTAATCTTGAGATCGGGCGTTCGACTCGCCCCCGGGAGATTTTTTTTTGTTGGTAATCCAGCTCTTTGTGTATACCTTACGAAGAGAAACCTCTGCACAACCGGACATGCACACACATAGAAGAACTCAATCACTTTTGCATCAGGGTTTACGGTTTCGCCATATCTCAAAACCCCCTACTCCCGCCAAACCCAAACAAGATGAAAATACATCGCGGGAGATTCATCCTTTGCAGTTCTTTCATATAAGCTACTGGATGCCGTCACTATCGGTGAAGTGAAAACGTGACATCACCATCGCCTGTCAAACCGCTGGGTAATGATTTTTTTTTTCTCTCTTCTGTTTCTTTTTTTTTTCCTGGTGGGCAAAAACTAAAACCTAAAAAAGAAAATAGAATGACTTGAATTTTACATCCGACCGAGCCACTTTCTCTTCCTTTCCGGTTCCTATAAATATTCGCCACCAAGCACTCAATTGACATCCAATTGACCCACCTGATAGAATTACCCAACCCCCCACTCTTCCCAGAGTCTACATACAACTAGAATAACAACCAGAGCAGAGATGGATTCCGACAAAATCGTTGCTATTATTTTGGCCCTCTTAATACCCCCTCTTGCTGTGTATATGAAGAAGGGTGCCACCACGCCGTTGTGGATCAATTTAGTATTGTGTCTTTTCGTATGGTTCCCGGCCATTTTGCACGCGTTGTACGTTGTCTTGACTGATTAGAGTTTGCCCGAGAGCGATGACGGCTGCTTTGACTTTTACGCCCTAGTTGGCGAGGAAACCAGTGTATATGTTTTTGTTGTTTGTTTGACTTGTTATGTAATTTATACAATTGTTAATATATCCATCCCGTCAGTTGATAAGTATCGTGTGTTTCTTATAAGAAGCACCACCGCATCCCTCTCCCCTTCGTCCCCCCTTCATCCCCCTTCATCCAACCTCATATTGGTTCCTATCTGAAAAATGGCAACCTCTCCTGGGAGGAGCAGAACCCGTGCCACCTTAAAAAAAACACAAAAACCATCAACACGGAGTTAACCTACCCAAACAGGACATATTAGTACAATCTCGCGGGTTTGCAACAGTCAACATCACCGGGGAAGTGCCGGGAGTTACGCAGCTAGTTCACTTCAACTATGACTCCACTTGACTTTGTCTCGAATCCAGTGCTGTCGAGTGAAGTTGCATCCCTGGCTGCGGGTGAGGTATTTAATTCGCTCATTGTACATCCAATCTCTTTTCGGTCGTTAGAGTCTTCTTCCTTCCCCCTCATTATATTGCCGACCCTACCCCCCATAATAAAGACAGAGATGTCCGCCTCAGTTGAATCAGATATTTTTACAAGATCTCCCCTGTTGACGAAGTAGACCGACTGGGATACCCTTCTTTCTCCTCTCCCCACAGTCCTTGCTTTTGTGCGAATACAATTGACTAGTACTGGTAAGGGTGCTTATTTTTTATGTTTGTTTTTTCTTTGCTCTTGTTTGACAGAACTTGCCTGTGATACAAAAGTACAATAACCGGAGATGGCTCCGTTTGTGTTTGTTTTGCTAACCAGGCTGGGTGGGAATTGGCGATTTAGCGAATTGGCGATTCGTATCATAAGCACGTTGCATGCCTTGCCGACATTATACGACGCCACAACGAGCGTCATCTCGCTGCGTTCAGAAAAAGATTCACCTTATCGGCCAGAATGAAATCACCAGTCTAGACCAGCGAAAATACCAATAATGTTCAACCCTCCATCCCCCCTGTCAAATGTCTTGTAACCGAAATATATTTTTCCCAGAGCGGGTTCTCAGAGTGGCTTCCCAGAGCGGGTTTCCAGAGCGGGTTTCCAGAGTGGCTTCCCGCCCCCCCCTGGTCATATTACCCACACCTCCCAATACCCACCACTGTTCGTATCGCCCACCAATAAAAACCAATTTCATCAACAATGGGATTTTCCTGTATAGAAAAAAATACACATTTATTTTCTTATCAGTTACGTGCTTAAAAAATTAGTTGATGCGAATTTTTTTTTTTTTGCAATTATTCATCTCTTAACAAAGGGTAAAGTCTTGGTGATTGTTAGGTATATACATATATATTTTATACTCGGGAAGATACCAGAACTTAGCACATATTATATCCGGGTGTCGTCGATCCAGGATAGATATAGCTCGTACGATGTGTCGAAGGGGTTATATTACGTTTCGATTCCCGGACCATTCCTCGAAACCAACAGGAAAAGTGCATGTTCCAGAAGCACCACCACCACCTTCCCCTCCCTAATACTACGATCAATATCCACTGGTAACGTATAAGCGAAGGACGGTGAGGAGTAGAGACATCGTAGCTTTTACACCTTGAATATCTCGCCTTGTTAACAATAGCAAACAACAAGAACAACTGGCGAATATAATGGAACTGAGTACTAATAAAAAAAGGTCCATTCAATGAGTATTTATTTTGTTTGTCGCCCATTCATTGTTATATTAGTAATTTAGTGTTTGCACCCCCCCCCTCCTCTGTTCCCATTCTATTCCTGTTGTGTTCCTTTTCTGTTCTTGTTGTGTTCTTTTTCCGCTCTTTGTCTCAATACCTTTATTTATACACCTCGATATCTTCATCTCGACCTGAACTCTCCGTCACCAGTTACACCGTTGTATTTTGTTTTCTGGGTGCTTCTTCTCCCGTGACTAACAAATCGTCAACACACAAAAGGCTTATCTCTGCGCACTCAGCCAACAATATCACACAAACCATTGCACCCGGAAAAAGCAGCACATCACCAGTAAATGACAGAACCCACGCTGCTGTGCATGTTATCGCCAGTGACGTCGCTGAAGACCATAACTTCATCATCAGGCTGCCATACCCAGAACAATAATCCAACAAATACCTCAGCAGTAACTTTGGCCCCATCCCATCTTGGTAAACCGCCGCTTTTTGCACCACAGGTGCCCTATCCCACGACACAACCAGACACTATGCATAAAGACAACGATAAAATAAAACCCCGCCAACCACAACAAATCACCTCCATGTCGGACTCAACAACTATAAACACCACGGAAACCACCACCACCGTGAATTCCACCGGAACCTCTAGCACCACCACCCATACCACTCCACTAAATTCACCGCTCGCCAAAGATAACCCCAAAGAAGACCCTATAAAAGAAGACCCTATAAAAGATATCCCCATAAAAGATGTCCCCATAAAAGATGTCCCCCAAGGAGACCTGTTTCCGCCATTCTCGTTTACTAAGAAACCAATTATTTCTCTAAAAAACCGTAGATCCACCCTCTCATTCGATAGCGACGCACTGCTCTCCTCTCTAATCAGCAAAAGAAAAGACCACGATAAAGAGCCGGTCAAGACCAAGGTGAGAAAAACACCCAGTCCGCCCGCCGACTTTGACTATAACGAGCAGATCCGGTTTCCCAGAATGAGCACTACTTTCTATAGTGGCACCAAAAAAGATATGGCGGTTTTGGTAGATAGAGCCAAACCCACCGCCGCCTCCTCTGTGGGGGACTTTGCCGGGGTTGATTACCGGCCAGCAGCATTTGATCTCACTAAACCGTTGCGTAAACCCGATATACCAGGTAAACAAGACCCAGGGGTAAAGGAGCCACCAGTGGCTGGTGAAGACCAAGACAAAGCAATACTCCAGCAGTACACCCTGAATAACTATATATACGAGAGGAAACTCGAGCAGGACAAGTTGAAGCTGATTCTTGGTGATACAGAGGTTGTTCCCGTGCAAGGTTCCCGCATACGGAACCAGTCGAGTTTTCCCAAGCTAAACAATGACGTACACGCGTGCTTGAACCAGGTGTACCAGTTGAAGAAGCCGTTGTGTACGCCGGCCGTGTTGCGGCCAATGTACACAAACTCTAGTGCATCGTCCTCAGGGCCGCAGAGGTCGTCCCAAGAGACAGAAGCTCGGTTGCTCCAGCAGTTGAAAACCGTGTACGTGGTTAGTTCGGTGTCGGAGTCCAAGTCGGTGGTGTTGGACATTGAGCCCACCCACAGACACTGGCGGTCAAACAAGGCCACCGGCACTTGCATGTCGTGCTTCAAGCCGTTCCCCAATACATTTTTGTCTCTTGTGTATGATATCCCGCGACGCCACCACTGTAGATTCTGCGGGTGTATAGTATGCGCCGATTGCTTAGATAGCACGCCCGATTTGGCTATTTTGCTCGACCCCGAGGCCCGGTTTGTGATTCCGATTTTCCGTAACTTGGACGAGAGCAAAGGGGTTGGGTATAAGCTATTCAAGGTTTGCAAGCGGTGCAGCGTGGTGTACAACTTGCTCTTGAACGATATTAACCGGTGGCTAGACAAAGGTGCTGGGGACGGGGGTTATTTGTGCGAGTCCAAGGTTGAGGACTTGAGACGACGGATGTTTATTTGTGTGGAAAACCCATATTTAGGAGGGAACAAGCGACGAGGCGTGCCTGGGTACTGTGGACTACCTGGAGAAGGAGGAGACGAGATGAGAGGGAGTTTGAGTAGGGGTGTGGGGCAGGGAGATGTACCGAGCGATTGGACTTGGAGTCTGTTTTGACGTTTATATTTGGGAGGACGTTTACATTCGGGACACGGAGTATTTTTAGTTATGTTTAGGTTTTATGTACGTTATAGAATAGATTTGACGAATCGCCCCTCCCCCCCCCAGGGGTGTGTACTGCCGTTCCATTTTACATTTGTACCGAGACGGCAATTTCATCGCACCCCTAGTAAAGAACATTGGAGGACCAATAGGTGTTGAAATGGGCTACAGTTATCGGCAGCAAAGGAGAACAAAAAGAAGTAATCCTACAGGAAGCCGAGGTGCATCCTAATTATCCTGTCAAACCCTGGATTTCCATATCGGAGAAAATTGATGGGGAGGGCATACCCAGCTTGGTTTTGTGCTTGTTTGTACTGCTCTCCCGGCCTGGGCGTTCTTGGTTCCGTTCAGGTGCATATCCAAGCAACAAACGCACACCAGTTAACACTGTTCATGATGCCGCGTAAATGCAAAGTTTATACCTTCCTATAAAACCTTGTATCCATGCCAACCCCACATCCCCCATCCCACGATAGTGCAACCAGAAACCACCCACCCGGCGCTTATAAACTATTGTCTCAAGTCAAAGTTTAAGTTCCCACTCACCAACCACGCGGACGAGACTCATTGTCTAATTTTTTAAAATACTCCCAAGACGAGTAATGGCACCTAAGCGAATACCCCCCCCCACTTCATACAAAACCATTTTTCTGCAACATCCGGAGTAAGGTGCATATTATGGTTGGGATTTAAAATATTGTCTGATGAAAGATGGCTCGATATCAGGTTGTCAGGTGAAAGGTTTACTTCCCCCCAAAAAAAACCCACCCAAACTGATATACGTGCCTCCGTCTAAGCACTCTAAAGTTATATCTTCACTATGAGCAAATCTGATTTCTTGGTATCCGCTCTGCTTGTTCATTATCCATACGTGAAAATGGCTCTAGCTCCACATTTCCTCGATCCCACCAAATCATGATAGACAATGACCGTCAAAATAAATAATTTTTTAGTCTCCTTTTTTATTTTTTTATTTTTACTTTTGTTTTTTTTTGTGGCTCTTTGTGTGCACCTCGTCCAAAATCATATATGGGACGTGTCGCTTTCAAAAAAAGTTTTTCCAGGTGTACACGACTTTAGGATTTTGGTTGACTTGATGTTATATGGTCAAGATTCCCGGCACGCATAAGTCTCCCAATCACACCAGGAAAACAAAAAAAAAATAGTTCCAGTGCTATAGGGGGAGGGATACCAGTGGATTAAACCAGGAACAACCCTCTGTAAGACTAACCAATAAGAATACTCACTACTCTTAGTGCACTTTCTCTCAGAAAAGTCTTGTTTTTTTGCACTCACTATTTTATAAGGGGAAGCGAGTGCCAGTTACGTTTTAAAAGCGCAGGATTTCCAAAAACGCAAAAACAAAAAACACCCAAACCAGAAAAATCTTTTTCCAAGGAAGAGTAAAAAAAAAAAAAAAAATAAAAGAGAACACACCAACACCCACACCCACAACCAAGTGACCCACATTATACTACCTGGTCCTTTTTTTTTCTTTCATTCGAAGTATAAGACTGGTTATATAACGAAATCAGGTTAAATATATATAGTAGTACGCCACCAGAGGCTAGTTTGATCGAGACTTGTTGAGATATTAGAGCTGTCTATACGATACATAACAGGCGATTTTTTTTTCTTTCTTTCTTTCCTTGTTTCCACCGTCACACACGCACAGATGTATCGTCAACCAAACCACCTGTACACGTCACAAGACTCACTTCACAGGCTATCTTCAAACAACCCATTCAGAAGCGAGGTGATTCAGCAGCAGGAACAGTGGCGTTCCAGACCCCCGGCGAGACCCTACCACAGCCCCAACAAAAGCTCGTCATTATCGCAATCATCCATTACATTTGAGAGCTGGATCCAGAAGAACCGACAGCTATTGGATTTCTCCAGCGACGAGGAGGAGGAGGGGGTAGAGGAGGAAAACGGATACTCGGGCCATACCCCGGTAAGGGTACGTAATAACAGTAACAAAGCCATTGGAAATGGCACTACAAGACCGGCAGTTCCTTTTGCCAGAACTGCGAGAGCCGACAGCGATTCCTCGGTTCACTATTCTAATAAGTATGTATAACATTTTCTTTGCATGAGGAGTTTTTGTTTGTTGGACGTTTGGAAAACAGGAGAGGGAGAGACCAAATAGGAGAAGGAAATAGAGGAGACGTGTTTTACAAGCCTTTTTGACACCACCATACCCCGACAAGGACCCATATACACAATAACCCATTTCCTCTAGAGAACTATGGTGGCACATTACAGTCCTACTGAGATATGGTTGCCAATTTTTTTCTTCCTAGAGTGCCATTGTGAGGCACTCTTGGTGCAATGTCAAATAGCCCCCGAGAATGACGCTTGTATGCCCAAAGTGTGACACGGTTCACTTATCTTTCCAACGCCGCCACGCTCATAACACATGAGGTTGTGGACCGCCTCATTTCCTCTCCATCAAACATCCTTGGAAACCACAGACCCACAACAAGCGGGGGTGCTCATAGTCTATCCAACTTGGCAACCAAAAATTTTTTTTCCCCCCTACTGCGGATTACCCCCACATACACACACACATACACACCGTGACTGGTGGTAAAGTCTCTCCCTCCTCCCCCTCCAGTATCGATTTAGCAATGGTGAATACTGCCCCCCCTCCCAAAAAAAAATGGACAACCAGAAACGTGAATACCGTAGTAAAGTTGCAGCAGGGTAGACTATATTTGATGGATTATCGTATCCAGCGAGAGAACATCACCAACTTAGTAGTATGTTTTTATTTACTAGCAAGAACATCACCAACTTACTAGCAAATTTTTATTTACCACCACAAGTTTTTTATTTTTTTGCTTATACAGCAAAGATATCAACACTCGCACCAATACCCCCACGCCACGACACCTCCTTAACCACCCCTCCCCATCAGCACCCTGCTAATCGAGGTGTATGATTTTTTTTTTCTGGTGTTATCAACAGCGCGCGTGAGTGCCGTAAGGTTGTTATGGCGGTGTCGGTTTTTTTTTTGTCGACCACTTTTACCTTAGTTCAGTCACCAGGTCCAGCATAACAAACAATACTCTAGCCAAGGGGACGTTTACTAACTATGAATAATAGGGCAACCATTCAATCAAATAACCCGTTTGCCACCGCCATGAGCGTGGATAACTCCGAGGCCCAGTCGCCATCGCGCTATACCCACCACCGCGACCCTCCTGCCCCGCCGGGTGGTGCAGGACGAACCAGCAGCACGAAAACCCCACCTGTGCGGCCCCCCAAACCGGGAGCAGAGTTGGCGCCACCCTCGTACGAAGAAGCGGCCGGTCCAGAAGCTGCACGTAGAGAACACAGAAGAGAAAAGGCAGATGGCGAGACTTTGACCTCGTCAAGTGCCCCGCCACTACCTCCACCGTCCCGGCCCCACCGGTCGCATTCCGACCACAAGAAATCGAGCCCCCATAAGGACCCGTCGTCGTCGCGATCGGGCGGGAACGCACACTCGCGTTCCACCCACAAGTCGTCGTCGTCCAAGTCCAAGTCCAAGTCGCCAAAGAAGAAGGCGCCGGAACCGGTGAAATCGAAGAACTTGGACACCATCGACAAGTTGGACGTGACGGCGTTTTTTGGCGGAGGATTCCACCACGACGGACCCTTTGACGCATGCACACCCCACAGAAATAAGAACGTCAAGTCGGCTCCGGTAATGGCGTTTCCCGTTGACGGCCCGAACAACTCCATTAGGGGTTCCAAGCCGGTAGACAAGGACGAGCAAATGAATTTGGCGTTTGGGACCTACGTCGAGGACAACGACGTTAACGAATTCGGCGCCAGCGCCAACCTGGCGAGGAATCGAAGAGGAAGCGACGACGCGGTTGGCGGCGTGATCAAAACCAATAGAACCCACGACGACTTATCGTCAAGTATGTATACCCCGAAACAGAATCCGTCTGTGATTGCGTTTGACTCCAAACTCAAGGCCCAGCCCGTGCACGGGTACATAACGGCGGGGTTGGGCTCGACGACGTTTGTCGACGGTGCACCAGCACCCAAAATTGCCGTGCAGGAAGCCGCCGCCGCCTCCGAGCAGATGGGGTTGGGCAGGAAAAAGTCGTTGGTGCAGAGATTGAGAAAAAACAGCGGGTCTGAAAACGGAACTCGTCGGAACTCGTCGGAGAGGGACAACGGCAACGGAATCCACGCGTTCAGTTCCGATAGCGGCATCAAAGGCTACGACAGAGATGTTGAGGATAAGGATGAGCTAAAGCCGCCTAGTGCCGGAAACGCTTTTATCAGAAGAGTCAAGAGTTTGAAAGTTAAAAGGTGAGGGGTGTTTCTTAAGTTGCATTTGACTTGTGTTATTCATATAGAGTAGGAGGTGTTACGGAATTGTTTTGTTTATTAGGTTCTATTGAAATTGTGTTTGTTTATTAGGTTTGTTTTGTTATGTTTGTTCTGTATTCATTTACATAAAGTATGGTGAAGAGAAATGCGTTTAGGGTGGTGGGTGGAGAAGCTGAGTGGAAAGGCTGAGTGGAAAGGCTGAGTGAAAAGGCTGAGCGGCATAATCCGTCACTATCCTCACCTAGTATTAGGAGAGTATTGAAGCAAAGAGGAGAGAGGAGGGGGGGGGGTTATTTCAAGTCTCCTATATATATGGATACTGTTTATTGTGTATGTACTAGTTATTTGCAATCGTTTCGTTTTATTGTTGTAGTGGGGAGATGGCGCACTGGAGTAAGTACACTCGTTTTCATCTTGGCTTTTATAGCTGACGCGGCGTTTGGTCGTCAGGGCGGGATACTCCAGGGACTACTATTGCTCTGTAGAGTATACTCTACACCTCCATAACCACATTCCGAGGTTCTCCACGTGACCATACTCGAAACACTCCACTATGGAGATGTTTGGTGACATTCTTTTTTTTTTTTCCAGTGGTTCCAAGTAACAAAATTTTTCACCATGCTTCTTGCCCAGGAACCATACCTATTCTTTATCGAGTAGAACATGTTCAGAGTAGCTAGAAATGTTTCCCGAGTGTCGGGCTTGAGCCGGGCCACGGTGGGTTCAGTCCGCTTAAACTCCACGTTCACATTGCCCGAGTTGCCGGTGCTTGAAAAGATCAAATTGCAGAAAGAAGACTTTTCCGGGCTATTCTCCAACCACGCCGTTAACGAGTTGTGGTTCAATAGAAGCGAACAGTTAATCAGCGAGTTGAATAGTCTGTTGACTGCAGAACAGGCCAACTTCTTTGCCAAAGTCAGCGACGCCAATAGCTTACAGTATTTGATATTGCAAACCACCAATAAACCACATTTATCCAATGTGCACAAGTATGCTGGGTACTTGTACTCCCTTCTCTTCTTCTTTGAAAGCTTGAAACCCAAAGCTGGCTCCCAGCCGATTACGGAAGTCCCCGCTGAGTCGCTCTTTGAGACCCCGGGCAATAGTTTCACCACGCCAACAGACCCGAACTTGGTCAGTTGGATTGACCAGTCGTTTGGTTCTGTGCAAGAGTTTAGAAATTTGTTGCTCAACTCGGCATATGGTATCAAGGGCGACGGTGCGGTGTGGTTGGTGGCGCAAAGCACCATGAGCCAGAGCTATCTCCGCGATTCACATGCTTCCAACGCCGTGTTCCAGGACTTGCGGATTGTAAACACGTATAATGGAGGTATAGTGGACGATTCGGAGAGATCGGGCCAGGTGTCCCGTTTAAAGAGTTTCTTATCCAACAAGAGCAACGACGAAGGAAAGGAGTTGGAGGAAGAAGAAGAGGAGGAAACCGGTGAAGTTAGCCCAGTAAAGAAGGAGTTAAGCGAGTTGACTTTGGGGTCGTTAGAAGACGCCGAGTTGCAGAGGGCATTCCACAATAAGAAGTTGGTGCCGGCATTGGCGATCGATGTTTCGCCCAAGAACTATTTGCTCGACTATGGGGTGTACGGGAAACAGCAGTACTTGGAGAATGTTTGGGAATGTATTGATTGGGAAGTCGTCGCTAGTAGATTGCCACCTAGAACCAAGCAAACCATCACCGGGTTCTAGATTGCTCTCTTGTTGTCCTTGTATATAATAAATCTACGAAAATGTACAATTTACAGTCTTGCTATAAATGAGAGTATGGAGGGGACCGAGTGGATTCGGCTATAGGGTTTGTATTTCCATTTAGGTCATTAAGATTTAGGACTGGATGTAGGGACTATAGCTCTATTGATAATGAAGATAAGTGGAAACGATGAACTATAGAGATACCAGCTCCTGGCCGCTGTGGCATCGATGTATCGTGATGCGGTGTTTCGTCTGTATAGACAGATGATAGAACTGATGAAATTCAAGGAATTGATATATAAATGTCTTCTAAGCGTATACTAGAAAGAAATAAACAGTACTTAGTGGGGAATCTATTAGACGGATCGCAAAGAAATCAACCCGTCTTCCCTAAGTAGAACAATATGAATTCACCATAGACCTATTCTCAGCAAGGTCAGTATTCCGAAATACAAAAACTGAGGGTTCCACCAGGCTGGGTTCGTCACCACCAGAAACTATACTAACATCACCTAGATCGCACTACCTAACTCTTGATAACCTTCTTGACAATCTTCTCCACTTCATCCCAGTCATCAGTAGGAACTCTGGTCATCTCGATATTGCCAAAGTATTTCCTTATTTGCATCAATATCTCGTATGACCTCTTGTCATGCACAAACGATATCGACACCCCGACTCTGCCAAACCTACCGGTTCTTCCGATCCTGTGCAAATAGGTGGATGGATCTGCACGTCCGTTCTTATCGGTGGGCAAATCATAATTAACCACCATAGACACAGACGCAATATCAATACCCCTGGCCAACACATTGGTGGTGATCAATACTTTGGATCTACCTTCTCTGAAATCGTCAATTAAACGATCTCTTTCGGTGGTTTCCAACCCACCATGTAGAATAGAAACCGTGTGGCCCTCCTTCTTCATCTTTTGGTATAACTGGTTAGCAGTTTCCTTTCTCTCCACAAAGATAATAGACGACCCAATAGTTAACAACCCGTACAATTCACACAACACTTCGAATTTATGTTGCTGCGAGTCACAGTCCATGTACAATTGCTTGATTCCTTCAACGTTCAACTCTTCCTGCTTCAACTCTAACGAATTGGCGTTGGGAACAAACTTTTCCGCGTACTCGCGAACGTCGGTGGGGAAGGTGGCAGAAAACAACACCAACTGAGTATCTTTAGGCAAAGTTCTCTTGACCCGGAGACACTGGTCACCCAACCCTTGGGCTTCCAACATGTTATCAGCTTCGTCTAAAACAAACACCTTGATTCTCGATACGTTGATCTGTCTTCTTCTGATCAAATCCATAACTATACCAGGAGTACCAACAATAATATGCGCAGTTACTGATTTTCCACGCTCAAGGGAATCAGGCACAACCAACTGGGTGGTGATTTTAGTAAACTTCCCCATGGTGGTGACGACTTCTAGGGTCTGACGAGCCAATTCTCGAGTGGGGGCCAAACAGATGCATTGGGTCTGTGCCAAGGCCTCGTCCACTCTCGACAACATAGTTAACGAGAATGCTGCAGTTTTACCGGTCCCCGATTGAGACTGACCAATCATGTTCTTGGGGGGATTTGAAATCAACAACGGCAACGCCTTTTCCTGAATCTTGGAGGGTTTGTTGAACTTCATGGCGTATAACCCTTTCAATAACTCCGGCGACAACCCCAACTCTTCAAAGCTTTTCACCGAGTATAATGGCGAGTTAGGATCCGCTTGTATATCGGCTAATTTGACTTTGACTTCGTAGTTGGATTGGATTAAATTGGAGCCCGACTTGTCAGCGGGTTCTTCTTTGGCGGGTTCATCCTTGACAGGCTCTTCTTCGGCAGTACCATCGTTTGGTGATTCTTGGTCTGGTTTCTCTTCTTGTTTGCGGTCATTTTTGCTGTCATTTTTGCTTAACGAAAGACTTGCAAGCAACTCTGAAGCATCGCTCTCGACTCGTTTCCCTGGTTCTGCAGCACTCATCTTATATTTGGTTATACTGTAGTGGCGATGGTGATGATGTTGATAGTTGAATGAATGGATATGGAACAACCCTCGATGAATCGGAGAGGAAGAAAAAAAAAAAAATCCAGCAATTTTTCAGAATGAAAAATCTAACCACCAGGAATGATAGTAGCTAGCGCTAACAACAAGGCCAGCTCGTTTGACCCTTGGTTTATAAACAGTTTAGTGGTGGGGGGGTCTGGGAGTACATGGTGATCCAGGAGGATAATAAGTATAGGTAGAGAAATAAAAAAAAATTGACAAGTGCATGGCAAAAGCAAAAACAAAAGCCCGACGCGGGGGTCGAACCCGCAACCTTTTGATAACTCTTAAGAGAATTTGGTTTCTTAAAAGTCAAACGCTCTAGCCATTGAGCTAGCCAGGCATGTTTTTTTGAAATCTTTTTTGCGATGCTTTTTTCCATCGTGTAGGAGGATAAGAAAATTGACACCAAATCTGGCCCTTATACTGGAAAATGTGGCCAGTTTGAGCTCTTTGTGAGGCACATAAGTGCCTAGCAACAAGTCCTGGCTAGATTTCCAATGGATGTGAAGTTCTCTTGTATACTAATTGAGTGTACTTGTTTGTTTGTTTGTTTGTTTCTTGCAAAAATTACCAAAGAAAAGGGTTCCTCACCAATAGGATACATCTTCTCTTCCACCCTCGTCGAAACCCTCGCCATATTCCCCCCTCTTTCCAACCTCCCATTCTTAAACACAACCCACACACCCTTCATAATCTCCCTGCGATTACAATTTATCCCACCCCGCCTCCCTACCAAATTGGCTGGTCCACCCTTTTTTTCAACTTGGCACTCGTTTCCTCAGTTCCGAATTTTTCGCGACATCATCACCACCCACAACAACCAGTCTTGATCTACCACATCTGATCCCTTACTTCACACTTAGCTACACCCACACACCCAATTCACATCTTGCGCCATGTCCACAACCAAGATCGCACCCAAAGGTATATTAAAAAAGCCGAAAAAGAAACCCCCCAGCAAACCAGAGGACACCAATACCAGACCCACCAAAAGGTACGCCCTTTTCAATATCTGGGTTGTCTTATTCACATTCAAAGCGCTTCTAACCGTGGGATACCACTCCACCGACTTTGATGTCCACAGAAATTGGCTTGCAATTACTCACAACCTCCCATTATCCCAGTGGTATATTGAAAACACCTCCCAATGGACGCTAGACTACCCTCCGTTCTTTGCTTATTTTGAGTGGGGGTTATCCCAGTTGGCACCAACCATTGTAAAAAACGACGGATGCTTGGATATTGTAGAAGTGGGTGCGTATGGGTTGCCCACGGTCTATTTCCAACGTCTTACAGTCATTGTTAGTGAAGTTGTGCTATTCTGTGCTCTTCAATGGATTATTGATACCTGCCCCAATCATGCTCTGAAACGCAGGATGTACGTGGCGGCGGCTAGTCTAGCATTATCACCAGGGCTAATCCTTATAGACCATATCCATTTCCAGTATAATGGTATGATGTACGGAATCTTGCTACTCTGTATCAACAGTGCCAGACTACGCAGATACCTAATGTGCGGGTTCTGGTTCTCCGTCCTCTTATGCTTTAAACATATATACCTATACTTGGCGCCAGCGGTGTTTGTATTTCTCTTGCGGGGATACTGTTTGCACTTCCACTACGATACAACCAAGAACGCCGTGGTGAATGTAATCAACTTTGTGCGGTGGAGAAACTTGTTCAAGTTGGCTGCGGTGGTTATTGCGGTGTTTTCTGTAGCATTTGGGCCATTTGTTTATTATAACGTCGTGCCAAACTTGGTGTCCCGGTTGTTCCCCTTTAGCAGAGGTCTTACCCATGCATACTGGGCTCCCAATATATGGGCTATCTATTCCTTCTTGGACCGCTTTCTTATACAAGTCTACAAAAGAATCCCCGTGTCCCGGTACCCGTTGCAGCGTATCTTTCAATTCGATAGTGTTTTATTAGACCAGGACGAACTACTCAAATCATCCACGCGGGGCATTGTGGGCGAGATCGAGTTCTTTATCCTCCCCACTATAACCCCAACTCTCACGTTTTTGTTGACGCTCTTCTACCAAGTCATGTCCTTAATCCCGTTATTCTTACAGCCCACTTATAGACGGTTTGTGGGAGCCATGACTCTATGTGGATATGCGTCGTTCCTCTTTGGGTGGCACGTACATGAAAAGGCGATTCTCATTGTCATATTTCCCATGTCGTTACTAGCGGCACGAGATCGAAGATTACTAGGTCCATATAACTTGCTAGTAGCTTGTGGATACGGATCGCTATTCCCCTTGATTTACACCTCGGGAGAATGGTTGGTGAAGGTGGTGTACACCTTGTTGTGGTACATCATCTTCTCTGTCAATTTCCGCAAAGTTGTCCGGGTGCCCAAGAAACTAGAAGTCACCAGCGGCGGCATTATAGTAGACCGGATTATCAACGGGTACATTCTTGGCTTTGTGGCGGTGGTCACCTTGACCAGTCTAGTGGACTTATTCGAGAATAAGTTTGCCGTGTTGCACAAGTTCAAGTTTGTGAATTTGATGATTTATAGCATATACTGTTCTGTAGGGATTATCAGCAGCTGGAATGGGTTTTCGTGGTGGTATTTTGTCAATGATTCCATATGGACCGAGGAATAAGGTACTAGGTCTCTCAATAAAAAAAACAGAAATACACATACATACAAGTTTCACAAACCAGGTAAGCACACCACTGGGTATTACACACCAAGTATCCCAATATGGAAACAACGAAGATAGGATGCAAAAAAATAAAACACAAATGATTCTGCCCAGGATCGAACTGGGGACGTTCTGCGTGTTAAGCAGATGCCATAACCAACTAGACCACAGAACCGAATTTGTTAAGAATCTTTTTCGCCACTATACCTAATGTTATAGGAGGGAGTCTTTGCTTTGGTCAGCTATATCCCATTGCAAATCTACATTGAAGATTACTATATTACACCTCTGCGGCAAACTCTTATAAGAAGGAAGTAGAAATATCTATGTACAAACATTCCTCCTGCGAATACCAAAATATCTATAAAACATCTAAAAGAAACGTAATTGATCGTATAATACAGTTTATTGCCATGACTCGTGCACATCGTTCTAATTCTTCGAGTTGAATATATAATCAGGAAACAATGCCTCCCAATCCTCGGCAAACAAGTCCGACGTCATCAACACTGGCGGACCGCCAAGGAAATCCAAATTCTCGTCAAAGAATGTCAGTGGCCCCCCGTTTCCAGTATCTCCCTCACCCTCACCACCACCACCACCACCACCAGCAGTGTTCGAATCAAGCATGGACTGCGCCATTGAATCCACACTCGAGGTCGGAGAGGCAGTTATATTTATTGATGCGGACGCACTTTTAGCCATTTCCGTGGTTGTGTCCTGATTGGCAGCACGGGGCGAGGCTGCTATCGACGGTGGATTCATTGGAGACTGGGCAGTTACCCGAACACTTGACTGGGCCAGTTGGGGTTTTTGGTGGTGTTTCTTCACCCTTCTCGTCTTCTTTTCCTTTTTCTTCTCGTGCAACTCCGGAAGACTGGACGTGACCAAGGCTTCTGCGTCTTGCAACTCGCCATTATCATAGCGGTGCTTCAATTTAACTTTGATCAAATTATATGACTTTTCAGCCAACTTCCACGTCTTGGAACACCCATATAAAACCCCCATAAAGAACTGCAAGCGGTCCTTTTTCTCGTTAACTAGCTGTTCGCTAGTGTTGGTCAACAAGATTATCGAAATCGACAAAATTGACGCGTAAACCATAAAAATCGACACCCGTCTGTACCCATGGGTTATCTGGAACTTCATGATCGATTCGTACAAGTCATCAATGGCATTGGTGCATATAGATAACGGCGAGAGATAATGGTGATCGGGGATGGCTTTCCCGTGGTGGTTGTTTTCAATCCCCACAAACGGCCGGTTAAGACAGAGGACAAGGATATAGTAATAGTAGCGGATCCCCGAGTACGTTGGATTCTCCCCCGTCAGCTTGAGGGTTTCCCGGTTCCACTGTAAGTCTGGCGGCAAGCTATCCTTCCACTTCATGATTTGGGCATTGTACTCAGTCAATTTCTCCCACCGGGACCGGAAATCCAAGTCCTCATTATTGGACGGACTATTCTCCACGTCCGACTTGGTGAATATTTCGTTAAGCATATTGTCGGAGATATTGATGAGGTTGATGATCTTCTTTAGCGGGTCGGAAATGTACGATATCTTGATGGGCTGGTGGTGTTTCAATTTCCGTTTGGTGTACCCCTGGTAGGTGAACTCATCTATCCACTCCAAGTCCGGCAACGCGGTTGTCTCGGGAATGGACGAGTCCGACATCTTCAACAACGACGGCCTCCCCAACAATAAACTAATAAAGTGGTCCGCCATATAACATCCCCAGTAAATACGGGACCGGATCTCCAGATCCAACGGACTCACGTGCTCGTCTTTAGATTTGACAAACCACACTTCCGGGTTTAGTTGGAAGCCAATGTCAAACCCCATCCGCATGGCGTTCCCCGACAACATCCAGCCACTGGAGTTTAGCCCACGGCAAATGTCGTAGAACGCCAACACCATAAAGCTCTGCAAGGAGGTGATTGACGGGCTGCTTAGCTGGTTCAATAGGAGCAGTTTCGCCTCCTGGTAGTACTGTTTCGACTTGTGGTAAACCCGGTCATCGTCAGCCATTCGTGCACCCAATGCGGCTATACTAAGGATTAGCACCTTGGAGCAGTACAAATTCTGCGGTTTGGGGTCGAAAAAGTCGCTGAGAAACGCTTCTCGGAAGATGAAGAGGTTGTGGTCCGGGTACTGCCAGGTGAAGAATAGTTTTATGCAAGTGAGAATATCCGGGTCTTTGTTTAGTTCGTTGATGGCTGCCGAGTCCTTGCCTTTGCGTTTGGGAGGAAGTTTGCCATTACCGGGTCTCACTATATTGTCGCCATACACCGATGTAGGCCCATAAAATGCACGGTCCTCGTCGTCATCTCCGGCATGATGATCACTGCTTCCATGGACTGCCAAGGTGTTACTGTTCCCGGTTGACGCCGCGGAGGTGGACGACGACGCGTGTTCCAACAACTCTTTACTAACCAACTCGTCCAAATCGGTATTATCCAATAACTGGCTCTTGCTTTCTACAGTGTGCAAACTTTTAAACAATTTGAGGAACTTTGTTAGTGTTTCTACTTTAGTTTCTAGGCTCTTGACATAGTTTGCCGGCGGTCTTCTCTTACGCATATCTGCCACTGTTTGTATACACTCTACACCTGCCTTAACGCAGTTATCGCAGGGGATATCAAAATTACATTTCACTTTGCGCGAACGACACCGCTGGCAACTTAACCGTTTCGTGCGGTGGTCCAATGTGACCAACGCCTTGGAATCATCCCCATCGCCACTTATCTGCTGGTTACTCTGATCAGCAGGACTGTCTTGATCGTCAGTGGCTGGTTCCTGGTGGTGGTGGTAGTGTTGGGCTTGTTTCAACACCTTTTGTAGGTCCTGGTGAGCAAGTTTTTCGTCCTTTACTTCAATTTTTCGTTTTCTGCCCAGGGACATTTTCCTCGTGTTTATACGCAATGGTTAATTTCCAGATGACGTTTCTGTCCACCCAGATATAAACAAGATCAACAATTTATAAACGAATGGACGGAAAGTTACCAAAATAAATTTACCCTAAGTTAGGAGTGAAAGTTCCTCCTTTCCTCTTGCGGTGTGGACGTGTTGATGTTTGGTTCCGGCCGTTGTATATATATCCGAAACCAGGTTCCTTTGACAACTAACTGAGGGGTTGGAAGTGGGGATCAGGTTTGGTGTATTTGTTTTGGCAACAAAAACATAAAAAGAAAAAAGTCAAAAAAAACCCCCCAAAAAAAAAACAAACCCCAACCAGCAATCAATCCAATGGTCAAGGCGAAAACCAAGGGTGGAAGGAACTTCTATAGATGTAGAAAGTTAGTTATCTTGGTTTATTCTGGATGCATTAATCTCCACTTGGATTGTCTTTGTTTATTGTCAGGATTAAACGGGATTCGCCCTTACAACAAAGACAAAGAGAACATAATGGGATTGTATAGCCATCTTCTTCAACCTTCTTTCTCATTTTTTTTTTGTTTCGGCGGGGAGTGGAGTTATAAACAGAGCCTTTTTATTTTTTTTTTGGGTATAACCTTCTTTTTGCGGCCAAGGCAAAGGGAGGGGGGACCATTGAAAACAAGGCTTTTCATTTACTGGTTTACAGACAATGGTTATTCGAGGGTAGAGGTTTTGTGGTAAGGGTGAACTGAGACCAATGGGGATTGTATTTTGAGTGGTTTAATCTATAAGTAGTTCGTATATTCTATGGTGATTCCTCTAGGTCAATCGTATTTTCTATGGTGATTCCTCTAGGTCCATCCTATCTTCTATGGTGATTCCTCTAGGTCCATCCTATCTTCTATGGTTACTGTTTCCTCTAGGTCATTCCCGTAAATATATATCCAGAAACATCTATAATCCCTCTCTGTCTTAGTTCAAGTAGAGGATCTGGTAGGTGGAGTAAATCACAACTACCGTACCAAGCACAATCAACATATAATCAAACACCACCGCCAACTTCTCTTTCCACGAGTGTTCTCTCGTGGCCTCATTCTTCTTCATCACCCAAAGGTGTATCATGGGCGGATATATGTAAACCAAGGGAATACAAGCAAAACACCCATTGAACGACACAAACCGATCAATGTTGTTGGCGTTGAGATATGCCAAGGTGCAGATAGTGCTAACAGCTACCGCTCGGAATAGGTTCTTTAGCCATTTCACCCGCGGGTTGTATTTGCCGGAATGGTGGTACAACCTTCCTTCCTCTTCCTCCTCCAGTAATAGTTTCCCATTTCTAGCTTTGCTTCTATTGCCTCGTCTTGTACCCCCACGGCCGGCACGTGATCTTCCTGCTCCTGTAGAAGCTCCTCCTGCTAATGCTTTCTTATGCCTAAAGATCAATGACTCGCCAATCTTGATTGCCGGAAACAACTGCAACGGCGCCGTCAAGAACACTGCTACCGAATATAACACCATAATCGACTGAACCGCATAGCTTCCCTTGGGCAAGTTCAAGATAATGATCGACTTTACTTCATCGCCAAAGGAAAGGTACCCTACTGTACCTAGGGCCACAAACACCATAGTAATTAGAGTCATACTGACAATAAGCACCATGGGGAACTTTTCCGGCTGTTTCATCGATGCTTCAATAGGAAGAATCAACCCTATACCTTCAAACGATGTCACCGCCACCCCAATCAACATGGTCCAACTGTTGGCATTAAAGTTGGCGATATTGGGACCAACCCCACCCTGGAGGTACAAATTTATCCCTGCATACCAGAAGATAATCACTAGCCCCACCACAATGAAAAACGACGATATCACCGAAACTACCGAGAGTTTGGTCAAGTTCCGGATTAACACCAATGGAATCATCACCACACACTGGATAATGACTATATTCACGTGATTAACCCAGGTGGGTGGGGTTGAGTCCGAAAAACATTGCCGGATAAATGCAACCATATTTTCCGAGGTGAACAAAATATACGTAGCAACAAACCCCACCTGGCTCATAATAATAGACACCAATATACAGTATTTGAGGGGCTTTCCAAAAGTGCGATACCCCAATTCTCCATATGACGTCATTTTAAGCACGTTCTTGGAGTAGATCAATGCCATGTAGCAGAAGTACGTCAATACGCCAAATGTGCTCAACGTGATTATGGAGAATAGCAAGCCTCCGTTGTAGAAGGCCCGGGGAAGAAAGAGTACTCCGGAACCAACTAAGGATTTGAATACAAGAAAGAACGCTTTAGCCACTGAAGCGGTGCCTTGTGGCTGGTGCAGTGGCTGGTGCTCCTTAACTATGAGTTTGGGGACCATTCGGGGAACCTGCTGTATTGTTCCGTACGCACGTCTATCGCCTAGCAAACTGGACTCCTCGTCAAAGACATCTTCGTACGAGCCGGGTAAGCTTTCTGAGTCGAATATTCCAGCTTCCTCGTCGTCGGTTGTCACTTCTGTATCTTCGTCGAGCTCATCGTCATTGTCGTCGTCATCATTGAAATCCTCTCCGGCAAAATGCCCGTAAATGCTGAGAAACTCGAAAAAGTTCCGGGTCAAGAAGTTTGGCGGTTCTCGGTTCATCTTTATCGACTTATTGATGAGAAATTCCCTCCGGAATCCCCCGGGGACCATAATGTCGCTGGCGGTGGAACCACGCCGGGTTTCCTCGAGGTATGTCGAAAACGATGAGCTTCTGGTGCGTCGTTTACTGCCAGACACATGGTGCAGATTGGTGGCATCAGCAGCGGTTTCTATGTGGTGGTATAAACCACGTGTAATGTCGCCACCTTGGAGCTTCAAGCTATCACCGGGAGCAGCAGCTAGATGCTTATTGATGACTTTATAGTCGTGGCTGGTTGAGGGCAGGAAATTGAGCTGGGAAACCTGTTCATCGTAGATGCTACTGGGGCGCTGGTAGGACTCCGATAGGCTGTGTTGTTGGCTTACCAGCAGGGCTATAGGTGAGGATGCGGTGATGCGGATGTTTCTTATTGAGGAAGATGAGTTGAGTGATGCTGGTGTTGGTGTTGGTGTTCGTTGGGGTGGAGTGAAGTTTTCTTGACTCATTTTGGGAGTAAAGGGGTTGTATCTGTGATGTTGGGGGAAACTGGGGGGAACTCTGGGTCAAGATGCGGAGTGTGTGGTTGTAGCTTTGGTGGTGGTAGTAGTGGTGGTAGTGTGCTGGGGTTTGGCGAAATGTCGTTGGAAAGGAAATGTCGTTTGAAATTTGAATGTCGTTGAAAATGAAATGTCGCGCCAACTAAAATGTCGTCAGACATTAATCCTTACTTATATTGATATGGCACTCTCAACACAAATACACTGTAAACCCATTAGAATAGTGCTATACCAAAGGACTTTTCCAGTAGTAGAAGACAAATGGAGTTTAGGTTTTCTAGGGATGAAGGGTCCATTTTCTGTTAGCATCCATATAGTTCATTTTGGTGCAAAAGCCAGTTCACCTTGGTGCAAAAGCCAGTTCATCTTGCTGCAAAAACAGTTTATACTGCCCTCCCACAATTGTCTATTCAAACCAGCCAGAAACCACACAACTAATCATTATCCTTTCTTCACCTTCTAAACTGTAACCTATTATAGAAAAGTCTTCTGGTGATGAGTCAAGAACATCCAGTACCGATCTCCTGGTTGGAACTGTGTACTCACGGAAATATGAGCCCAGACTAAAAACATCGGATAAATACCTTACTTTAGGAGAGACCTTTTCCTGCAAACACATAAAGGCACACGGTTTAATCTTTGTTCTTATCAGGACTCTCCTTGGAGAACTCCTTCACAATTCGTATTAATTCACCTTCATCAACGTCACCACCTTCATCAACATCACCACCTTCACCAATACATAGAATGGCCCGGCTGTACTTTTCCCACTCCTCGCCAACAATGCGCTGTTCCTCGCCTACAATCACCCGCTATACGAACCAACAGTACACCCTCGGCACAAGTGAAAAGACGGTAAATTACTCTTCTCCGTTAACCTGCAATCTGCACCCACCTTCCCTATTATTAGATACTGCAACTGGTGTGATCACGTCGTGTGGCTGACTGGTCATGACACGGAGTCACGGTGGTTCGGAAGTAGTATCCCCCCTTTCGAACCACTGGATTTGCCGTGGCGTGCACCTACGTCCCCTTCCGGATTTCCACCCACATTGAATACGTAATCCCAACGACCCATTTATTATTTTTTTAGTGTGGTGTCTGTGAGTGATGCCAGGGGATCGCACGGATAAACCAAGTTCCCTGACCTCGGAGAAATAACTTGCAACACGCAATGACAGGGACAAAAAATAACCTGAAAGGAAAAAAAAAAATAAATAGCCCGACAAAAAGTTGCTGCACCTGACCACCATTCTGTAATGCAACCACTGTCGATCCGGGGAAAAGTGACTGCAACCATGTCCAGTATAAGAAACTGCAACCAACTTCCTTTTACTCCTCCCCCTTGCGTCAGAATGCGGGGACGATCCCAATGGAACCTCCAGTCGATATCGAGAGTTTTGTGATCCATACATCGGGCCATATCCTACGGGGAAACATATCTGGATGGCTCATTCTTTTTTTTTTTTGCGGAGAGGGAAGCCAGTTTGTGTGTGTGTGTGTACACAAACCCACGCCACTGTTTTTGTATCGCCGACACAAAATAGTAACCCAAAAAAAAGTGTCTGAATTTCTTTCCCCTCTTGGAAAATCCGGAAAATAATTATTTTCTTCTTCTACTTCTTCTGCTTCTCTTTGGTATTGTGTTCTGTACATATCCTGTAGGTAAAAAAAATATCCATGATTGTTCGTTAAAGAGGGATATATGCACGAGTGTTCCATACACATCCGTAAAATAATAATTTGGTGCCGCTTACGAAGTTATCAATTGTGTGGGTTTCAGGAAAGTCGATGCTCTCAGGTGGGGACCCCTTCCCCACATTTCCAGAGGGGGCAATTTTTCCGTGATAAAAATTATGCATCTGACCGAGGGAAGGCACATCCCATTTCTCAGTGTCGACGACAATGGGGCGTTTGCCAATGACCTGGCCATGCTTTTTATTGAGTAGTCACACACACTCCGTTTTTTCTTTGCAAATACACGTCACTATAAGGTTATGGATCCGAAAGTTAGCCTAAGCTAGCCACAAATAAAAAAAAACAAAAACAAAAAAAAAGAGAACCACCCAAGTTGTATGCGAAAAAGAAATCCAATTTTTTTTTTTTTCACTGACGCAGTCATTCTCATTTTTTGTGTACATTTGTTTAGGGAAAGTGTCTAAAGGGAAAAGTAGGTTTTTCTTGCCGGGTTTGTGTTCATGTCTGTGGTGTTCCAGGAGTCCCCGAGAGTCATGCTGCAACAACTACAAAGTCCTCCCACGCGGTACCATAACCTAAACCAAGCATGTATCCAAAGCCCAGCCGTCTAGACTGGCACACAAACGACATTTCGGCACCTCTGATTCTCGCAGAACGGGAGTTTTTCCGAACAACTAAAATGTCGCTTTGTCTCCGGTGCCGCATTGTCGCCGCTTACGAGAAAATATTCCCACTGCAGTTTCTCGTCACTTGTTTTGCCGGCTCGTCTAGCCACTACCGCCCGGTTACACAAGGCCCACGCCACGGACTCTTCAAGAAATAGAGCCAGAAATCGTACGAAGCATATTTGTTTCAAGTACATGGCCCTCACACCCCGCCCCCCCTCCCGCCATATCCTAACTGGAAAACTGTATCTCAGATCTGGTACGGCGTTGGGGGCTCTGCCTAGCAGAATCCGCCCAGGACTGTGCCGAGCCTAATCTCACAATGAGATACTACATTTTATTTCGGAACACAACCTGAACTTACTTTTGTACCTCTCAGCACCAGCACTAGTTTCCCTAAGAATAAAGTCTAGTTTCCCTTCAGAACCACGTCCTCCCCATCTACGAACAGAAGCATACCCTGTCCGATATACGAAACTGGCGATAAACCCCTAATTTGTCGGGCCGGTGGTGGATGCGAATTTCTTTTTCTCGTGTTATCGAGGCTCACGCTTAAGACACCCACCCACGCTCGTTTGGAGAATTACATTACTGCTAGCCGACCCGCTCAGCAACACCTTATCTCGTGTACTTGCCATTATTTTTTTTTTATTTTGTGTCGTGGGTGACATGCGGCATATGGTGTCTAACTTGCATATTCTGTAGGAAGCACTGCACTACTGTCCGCGGGGGACCCCGACTGGAGAAGGTGTCCCGACACAAGTCTGGCGCTAGAGACAAACAATGCAAGTTAGACAAGAAGATCTTCTGAGACAAGAAATGTACGGGGACTTCTCGTAGTGGCCCGTGATTGCCCGTGGTTCCATTGATGGTGGTTACCGTTTCCGATTTCGGCGTGGTAAATGCTGCTATGGAACTACGCCTTAGCGGTGAGGCCCCCGCCGGAATAGGAACTGCACGTTGGCTTGTTTTTCGCGTGTTCTCCTCTTTATCACCACAGCCAGTTCAGCCATGTGGTGCGGTTTTTCGGGCGTGTCTCATTTACAGGTTCCTTATCTGCTACACCAACGTAGAGTTTCATAAACCACATCCCCTCTATCGTTGTTTGTGTTGCGGTGTAACCTGGCCACACAGCAAGCAAAAAAAAAAAAAAAAAGCCGTCGCACTTACTCCACATTTCGGGTGTGGGAAGATCTCTACGTCCATGCACCAAAGCCTAACTTTGACACCCACACACCCACACCCAGCTCAGAAATAATGAAAGGGTTATCTCCACGGGACAAAGTTAGCCTATAGGCTACACGGGGCACCGCTAATCTCTAAGCTCCACGAGAAACGTACCTTATTTGCAAAGGAAACAGGTCGGCTTTTACAAACCTTGCATATGGTTGGAGAGAAGTGTCCCGATACCCGGTGATGACCTTTTTGCCAAAAATGGCGAAACATCGTCCTCGCTTTACTAGCCAGGTGGCACACCAAGGAAAATCAGTCAACAATAGAAACCTAAATGCCTCTATACCTATTGCAAAATGTCAACCCCAGCGAACTGTCCCCCTCCTTCTCCATCTTAAAGATAACATCCACGTCAGCCGGGGAGGCAGGCAGGCCATATTGGCTATACCGCCACACATAGGCGCGTGTTGTCAATTAATCCTGACCAACAGTGTGAAATGTCTTTGCCAAAGGGGATTGTGGACTGATTCAGTAGTGTTGCTTAATTATTTTCGCAACAGCAACTTTTTTTTTTTTGACAGAAAAAGAAAGATGCCATCCACAACAACATTGCTCGCCCCCCGGCCAAGATAATCTGGGCTTTGATGATGCCGAGATCGTCTCTAGGCAGTGACTGCCATCACGTCTCCCATTTCAAATCTCGGCGTGACGCGATGGAGCAGCCAGTCACTCTCCCAAGTATAGTCTCTCCACAAATAATTTTTTTCTTCTTCTCCCTCCTCGCCTTCTTTGGACGTGATTGCAAATGTCAGCTCATAGATTAATACGTCATTATAAAGTTCAAGAACCTAAAAAAAAATAGAACATGTGGCGATAGCTTGGTGAATGACTAAACTCTCCGTTGGTATGCAAGATGTCGTCTCGTTTGTATTATGTCCTCTCCAGTAGTAGTGCCTCGAACAAGCATGTCGCCGGTGGTGAAGAGGACACACCAGTGTTGCAAAAAACTTGCCCACCCACAGTAGACATTTGTTTTTTTTTGTGTGTGTGTGTGTTGCCAAATGGACACACTCTCACTGTATCCCTATTCCGCAACACTAACCGAACATAGAAGAAGAAAAGGAGAGACTCATGGCCACTTGCACGTCCCAAGAAAACTATAACCTTGGCTGGGCTGAAAACCGAATGATCATTTTTGTATATTACTCTGTTTGGAAAGTATAAACCTTGGATTAATGTGTGCCAAAACAATAACAAAAAAAAATCTTGGTGGCTGGTGGCGGTACTTTGCAAGACGAGAGAAGAGTTATCCAGAAAATAGAAACCTGGTTAGAATTGCCCTTTGGCGACTGGTCAGTGGTGACAACACAGCAGGGAGTGATGGCGGAGTTAGAAGACTTGTTACTAGAGCTGTAATTTGGAACCTGGTGATCTTACCGTGGATAAGGATGATTCCTTTTGTAGGTGCACACACCAAGAGCCCAAAACGTATTGTGCAGTGGGTTTGCAACAAGAACAGAAATATAGTTTGGGCGCCCCTAATTACACCATCCCTCCCGCCAAAAAAAACCCTAGTATATTGTGGGGGTAGCAGAAATACTGCTCTTGTGGTGGGACTATTGTCTGTGCTGCCACCCCCCCCCTCCCCATCTCTCTGTCTCTGCTTGAACTGTTTCGATATATTTTGTGTGGTTGCAAATTTCGGGGAATCTTCATTCAAACGCCCTCCCTCCCCTTCCGCCCAATAAAAAGGAGTAACCTGCGATATATCTACAAAGAGGCACCACCCACAGAGTATGTCATTCCCCGATTATACCAGAGAAAAGAAATCCGGTGATGGACATGAAAATCATCAACCACAGGTTTTTCTTGTCTCTCCATGAAATAAGAATATCCCTTTCATCAAAGAATAAACTACGAATGTCCCATGAGGCGGAGGAAGCCCACACACCACACTATGTAACCCCGTTCACTCTCTCCACCACGACGGAAGTACATACTTTTCTTACACTCTCCGCCCTTCCTCCTCTTCACTCCCCGATATCGATAGCATACTTTTCTTAGTCCCCGCAAGAATAACAATAGCTTCATAGTTTCAATAGCTTCATAGTTTCATGTACAATCCCGCAGGCCCAGTTCCATCTCAAGTTCGTACTTTGTAACACAATATTGATCAAGGGCGAATTGCTCCCAAATTGCAAATCTCCTTATCGGGGAAATTCCAAGATGGTGTCCAAAAAAGAACCGCTGGAACACACAACCAAAACAAAACAAAAAAACAAAAAATAAAAAAGCATGTCCTCGAGTTTTTTTTTGTTAGGATGAGGAGAAATTAGCCAATATGGCTTAGCGCTAGTTAGAGGAAGGTTAATGGAGACCACTCTTCTGTCATGGGCGATTGGCGTTGCGCCATGACAAGAGCTGGAATTTTCAGGTACCTCCGTCAGTGACGTGACTCATAAGGAGTTTTTCAGTTCCCCATTCCAGACCCGGGCCCAATTCCAAAGGACATTTCCTGATGGATCTTGACCGCGTTAACCGCCGGGGGTATCTATGGGCGACCAAATCCCAAGCTGAAATCACCACAGAACTAAAAAAAAAAAAAAAAAAAAA
>JAJLZI010000034.1:0-114205 GCA_030572135.1 Intestinozyma alai | reverse complement strand
GAAGTCACTGCTAAAGTTTATTTGCCTCAGCAAAGGCTTCTTGTATAGTGGGACTATAATTGCCGTGGCGGGGGGTGGTTACAGAACAGGCATCCAATCGCGCGGTAGTGAACTACTTGGCCGCAGAGTGCCACTAGATTTCTTTAATGGGTATATCTTCTTTTGTGCTGAGTATATGCGGGGGTCCAAGGGTGTTCTTACAGCAGTAATGTATCATGTCGGGAGGATGTTGTGGAGTCGCCATTGGTTTTCGAGGGGTATTCCCGACTGGGAGACCAAGGTCCACGCGGATTATGAACCCCTATTGCTAGCCAAGAGCGTATTTCTCCTTGGAATCACAACTGCGTGCCCTTACTTCCAGACTCGGAGCTGATAACTCCTCTGTTGCCAATCACTTTTTGATTTGTCCAGATAACAACGGGTTCGCCAGCAGTCCCTCCCCCACCACCACCACCGCCAAATAAAACGGCTCCATTGCCCAGGAAATGGAATCTTTTTTGTGTACAAAAAGAGGCACCACCAAAACGAGCTGGGAAAACCATCAATCGCAAACAGAAAGCCCAAGCACACACAAGCATCTGTGGGAAGCAACCCCACACCAACAACGAGGATCTATATTTACCAGAGTTGGTGTAACTGTGTCGTTTTTTTTACGTTTTACCCTGTACATGCTCGTCAGGCGTACGCTGTGGTAGTATGTTTATATATATATGCGAAAAAAGACAATAACATTCCCCCAAAAACAGACAAATCCCGACTACGAGTCAATCAGTTCGCTTCCACAGTGATGCCCCCCTCAACATGGGCCCAAACACTCTATTTTCGAGATATCAATCTCCTCACAGGAACCATACCCCACCAAGGGGAGGGGGGAATTCGTGTACATTATTATTTTTTCAAATATGCCAAATGTAGCTTGGAGCTGGTCCCTGTAAATGGCTGCAAATGGAACAAATGGTGCAAATTTCAAGAAATGTCCCATCTTATCGGCACAGAACAGCCGAACTAGGCGGTTTATGCCGATTGCACACAACAGCCGAACTAGACGATTTATGCCGATTGCACACAACCAATAATCCATACAATCAAATGTGTACAACATAAGCACAGACGCAATACCCGCACCTGTACCAGTCGCTTTTTGTGCATTTGGTGGACAAAGTTCGGGTTTTGAAATTGCCTTGGAACCGTCGACTCCTGTTGTGTTGCAGATTACAATATTTTTTTTTGTTTGTCCTCTTGTCAGTTGCAGCGTTAGAGAATTGTCAAACTCCCGCACCAATAAGAAGGGGTTTGAGTTTAACAATGTCGGACATTATCGACATTAATAATCAGGAAATGTGAGTCACCGAGTATCTACACCAAAAAGAAGTTGACAAACCCCTCGTCTTCCATTTGTCTAACATGAAACCTGCACTATTAATGACGGACTTTGGAATGACTATGACATATAGGCGGTACTGTGGATCCAATGTTTTCTTTTTTGCTCCTAATGTTCCAGCCCGTCACAACCCTCACATGTAGCCAATGACATACGAGAAAATTGTAAGTCTTCTTTCCTATTTGGGAAATCAGTTCTGAGAAAAGTATTGAACCTTTTGTTTATTTTATTACAGCGTTCATTTTTCCTAGAGATTTCCCTCTAAAAGGTACCTCGACATACATGAAGAAACGAATAGCATGTTCTACACCAAGTTCTCCTCATTTCCAAAAGAGGGGTGGAGGAGGAGGAAGTACAAGAAGTACACAACCCCCCTGAATATACAACAGACTTGAGAAACATGGAATTTGAACCGTCATGATTTGCATCTGATGAGGACGGAATCTTTGAGCCAATAGAGTTAATTAGTTAGTTGTGGTATTTTCCATTGTTTTTGCTGTTCTTTTTTTTATTGCCAATTTTTTTTTTTGCGGTTCCATTGTGGGTTTTTGTGCGATCAAATGAGGGACCCACCAATCAAGGCGAACGTTGTATAATGCATCTTGTAGCAGTCATCTATCTGCAAAGGATCCTTCGCTTCTGTTATAGTACGCCCGTAGAAAGTAAACCACTTGCATCGTCCTTCATTCACATCCACACTCATTCACAAGTATGAATTGCTATTAAGCTTCTCCTCTTCTGGAACAACTTCCGCCAACGACGAAAATGGTGAAAGTTTTGTGTATTTGCGGAGAAAAATTAACCGCTGAAAAATCCCATACAAAAAAAAAGCAATATTTTTTTTTTCAATATTTTTTTTTTTTTGGATGCGCTCATCCAACTACGGAAAATAAATAACCTGTAGGTTTCCCTCAATTTGTCACTAGCATTAAATTTCCACCCATCTTTTCAGTAACCTACTATCTTTGAAATACCTCTTTTGGTTAGTTATAGAGATAGTAAGCACAACCGGAACCAGAACCAGAGAAGAAGAAAAATAAATCATGGAGTCAGCGATTAAAATGTCAATGGCAGTTTGCCCATTCGTTAAGTCCTCATCGACCCAGGCCTTGCGTCAGTTGAAAACTGCTGGTGCCTTGACTCGCCAGGCTCGCCAATGTCCATTTATGGGTGCTGCTTTGAATGCCAAGGAACAACAGCAACAGGCTAAACGGTTTTATTCCTCAGCCACTAATCCGGCTAATGCTACTGCTGCTAGTGCTATTGTTGGTTCTGGTGCTGGTGCTGCTGGTGCTGGTACTGGTGCCACTGCCGGGCCAAGCTCCGTCTACAACTTCCAAACTGCAGACTTGACTGCTCCTCAAGTCAACCTCGACTCCCGCGAAAGTTGCTACGATTTTGACGGATTTGTCCAGAACGAGTTGAACAAGAAGAGAGAAGACAAGTCCTACCGTTACTTCAACAACATCAACAGATTGGCCCGGGAATTCCCCAAGGCCCATCGTACCAACGAGGAAGACCAGGTGACTGTTTGGTGTTCCAATGACTACCTCGGCATGGGTCACCACGAGGCCACTTTGACGGAAATGAAGCGGGTTTTGGACAAGTACGGCTCCGGTGCCGGCGGTACCAGAAACATTGCTGGCCATAATGTATTTGCCATTAAGTTAGAATCGGAGTTGGCAGCCTTGCACAAGCACGAAGCAGCGTTGGTTTTCAGTTCTTGTATGGTGTGCAACGACGCTGTTTTGTCGATGTTTGGACAAAAGATCAAAGACTTGGTGATCTTTTCTGACTCGTTGAACCACGCCTCCATGATCCAGGGGATTAGAAACTCGCGCGCCAGAAAGCACATCTTCAAGCATAATGACTTGCAAGACTTGGAGCTGAAGTTGGCCCAGTACCCCAAATCCACTCCCAAGTTGATTGCGTTTGAGTCGGTGTACTCCATGTGTGGGTCGATTGCACCAATTGAAGCCATTTGTGACTTGGCTGAGAAGTATGGTGCTCTCACCTTTTTGGATGAGGTGCATGCAGTTGGTATGTATGGTCCTCATGGTGCCGGGGTTGCTGAGCATTTGAACTTTGAAGCCCATTTGAAGCTGGGTATCAAGAAGCCCGATTTAGCTACGGTTATGTCGCGGGTTGATATGATTACCGGTACATTGGGTAAGGCTTTTGGTTCTGTTGGCGGGTACATTGCTGGTAAAGCCCATTTGATTGACTGGTTTAGATCGTATGCTCCAGGGTTTATTTTCACCACGACTTTACCTCCAACCATCATGGCAGGGTCTACCACGTCGATTAGATACCAGCGTTCGACCTTGAAAGATCGGATTGGCCAGCAAAAGAACACCAGGTATGTTAAGGATAGCATGAATGCGTTGGGCTTGCCAGTTATGCCTAACCCATCTCATATTGTCCCTATTTTGATTGGTAATGCTGCTGACGCCAAGAGGGCGTCAGATTTGTTATTGAACAAGCACGACATTTACGTCCAGGCTATTAATTTCCCCACCGTGCCAATTGGAGAAGAAAGATTGAGAATCACTCCTACCCCAGGCCACGGGGTGGAACTTTGTAACCAGTTGATTGAACTGGTTGATTCAGTATTCAAGGAGTTGAATTTGAAGAGAATTAACGACTGGGCTAGAGTTGGTGGGTTATGTGGGGTTGGTGAAAATGGCTATGAGCCAGCTACAGTTGACCATATTTGGACTGATGAGCAATTGGCGTTGACTGATGCCGATTTGAATCCTAATGTTTTCAATCCTGAAATCACACCAATTGCCGTATCCTCTGGTGTCCCTGTGGTTGAGTAATTGACTATTGTGACCCCCCCCTCCCACCTAGTGAACTTATCCCTTTGTTATTTTTGTTTTTATTTGTTATTATTGTTTTGTTAAATATGGATGTTTCAATGTCAGTGAAACCACTCACCGAGAAGAGAGAGACTCTATCCGTTATATATGCCATCTCCTACTGAGAATACCAATATTCAATCGCTTTGTTATATGTTTTGTTCGATATATTTTAATCTTCACCAGCTTTTGGTGGTTGTATAGAATTGGTGTTCCGGGGGGGGGGGCAGGTTACATTACTCTTGAATGGTGTCTGTTAGTTAGGTGTTCTTGGGTATATACTCAAACCGGCGAGATCCCCCCCAATACAATATGACACCACTCCAGTAAAATAATAATAATAAAAAAAGAGCTAAACCAATCACATAAGCACAATCAACTCACTAACATATTGAATATCTAAACCAACCCTTCCACCTCAACCAATACAAACCCACAACCAGAGGAATCACCATTGGCAGATTTTAATAAGGTTCATCTCTCGAATACCCCATATGGTAGCGCGCGGAGAAGAATGTCGCGTTTTTTTTATGTTTTTTTTTTTATATTTTTTTTTATATATTTTTTATTTTTTTTTTTTCTGTTCTCCCTCATACAGAAAAAAGAATATGAACCCGAGAAACCAAAACAGAGTGGGAAACAACATCCAGTAAAGTAGACATACCAGGAAAGAAACCTCCTTCAAGTAAGATTAGTAAAGACGAGTCAGCAGAAGGAACTCCAGGGTACTGAAAAATACATATAACACCGACTCGTAGACACATATGAACGATATTTAATGGCGCTTAATCAATCCCAGTTAATTAAACTTTATACCCAGCGATTAGTGAAATCCCTAGTACCGCCAGAAGTCGGTGAAGAGTTTATCACCAGTATAACAAATGATGTCCAGCTAGTACTAGAGCAGCTGCAGCTGCAGCTGCCACTGCAACTGCTACTGCTAGACGAACTGCACCTCGATATCAACCATATGATCAACAAATTCAAATCCCACTTCCTAAGCAATAACCTCCACCAGGAATGGTTGACATTTCGAGACTTGATACAATCCCTAAGTAAAGTAAAGACTTTGGACCAGATCTGCAAGTATCTTATATTTCTCGATGCGCTACGACCCAGACCAGATACTCCTTCTTCTGGCCATAAAAGAGGCCCCACTCCTGCAGGCTCACTACGAAGTTTATCCTATAGGTCCAGTTCACCGTATAAGGAGAACCTCTCTTCAAATGGGATACCACTTGGAAACCATTCGCGGTCACACTCGCATTCGCACTCACAAAAACTATCCCCAGAACCATCGATAGCGCTTCTACCCGGTAACGGCATAAGCAGAACCAATGCCGAAATAATCCTACCCTACTATGAAACCCTCTCCGAGGAAACTATACTAACCTACTTGTCATACACATTATTGGGGATTGATTCCAAGCTATTCACATTTCAGAACCACGATACCAACATTGAAATCCCCAACACCATCAATAATAGTTATAGTGCTGTATTAACGGACCTATTAGAATATGCCTTATTGTACAAACAATTGGCCAACGCTATAGAAATGTATCGGGGGAAGCTTGGTCTGACTATCAAACTTGCCTACTTGAGTATTGTCGAACAGGAGTTGCAAGAATACGTCAAGTACATCAATTTTATGTTCCACGGAAACCAAGCTCCCCAACTGCTCTTTGTGGTGTACCAGGGGATCTATGAATGGATCTTCAAATTGCGCTTTTTCCACCGCCTCATGAAGAAGTATATCTCCCGAGGTAACAGCGGGTACGACTTGTTGGGGGCCGTGTACAACTACACCAAATATGGCGATTTGCGAGTGAAGCAAACTGCCCAGGTGGTGTTTGATGAAATCGTTAACCCCTACTATAATATAGTTGAGCACTGGATTGTCCAGGGAGAACTCATTGACGTTGAAGAGGACGAGTTCTTTATCAAATTTGACCGCAAACAGACCGAGTTCAACCGCATCATTGTCTACGATCCCAAACGGGTGCCCCGGTTCTTGCCGTCGACAGAGAAGATGTTTCAGATTGGCAAGACCTTGATTTACCTAAACCAGTACTGCCGGGAGTTGGAGTGGATCCACCAGTTTAATGTAAAGTATCTGATGCTAATCTTCACCAATAACCACGGATTGTCCAGTATGTCCGCCCCGCAAATCATTGACCTTGTTGACCAGCAGTACCGCGAGATTCTCACCTACTTCACCGAAACTGTGCTGGGCCCGGCCAATCAATTGTTCACCCATTTGCGCAATTTCAAAAAGTTTTACCTCATGGAGGATAACGAATTTGTCGACTCGCTTATACACCACGGGAAACAGGTATTTAACGAGCCGGCTGCCAACATATCGTCGACCTACTTGAGTAAAGTGCTCCAGGATGCCATGCAATTATCAGGGCTAGACCAGGACCGGGAAATAGCTCGCCGCATAGATGTGCGGATCTTGCTGGATAGTCTAGGACGAATAGGCTGGGAGGTATTTATGATTGACTATCGTATCAACGACTTGCCGATTAACTTCCTTTTGGAGTCGCAGTATCCCGCGTACCTAAAGCTCTTCCACTTCTTGTGGAAGTTGCGCCATCTAATGAGCTTGTTACACGACAATGGGAAACTATACCAAGCGTTGAACCGGGTGGTGAAGAAATCTTCCCGGGAGTTTCGTAAGAGTATCCGAACCATCAACGTTGTTCGTTCGCACTTGGTTAGCTTTTTGTCCGGGCTAATAGAGTACTTGGCATTTAATGTGATTGAGGAGTCGTTTGAAAAGTTGATTGTCGATAAACTATTCAACTACAACCGCGAACTATTTCTTGACCGGGCGTTTATGAACGAAGAGTACACGCCGCCGAGGTTCTCCATGCGGGAATTGTCGATTGACGAGCTTCTCCAAATGCACGAAGGGTATCTCAATACCATTATCAAAAATAAGCTTCTTAACGAGGAAGTCAAGGGCAAAAGAAGTAATGTGAGTTTCATCGACCAGATATACCTGATTTTGCAAACCATTTTCGAGTTTGTCAAGTCGTCGCAGGAGTACCACGATTACTTGGTCCAGTACAACATGGTTGTCAGCGTGTCCAAAGTGGAGATCGAGCGAGACCTCGACGATATAGAGTCGAAGCTTGAGGTTCTACATGGAAAAGTGTACCGCGAGATATACGTCCAGTTTGAAAGTATGAAGAGGAGTTTCACGATGGATTTAAAGCTGGATTACGAATTGAAGGATTTAAGCGCGCTTTTATTTGGAGATGGTGGGTGAATGGGAGGTTTACGGATAATGTAGAATACAAAACTTTTATAGATGTTGGTTGGTTATTTTTTTTTTGCTTCTTTAAATCGTGATGTATACGCAGTTGAATAGGAAAACAGGACAAGACTAAACAATGGGTGTGTGGTGAGTATAGTTGGTGATTGTTGAGAAGACCAAAGAAAAAGAAAAAGAAAATTCCATTTCGGAGTTCTTGTCAGTCTCGGAGTTTTTCGTAATCTCGGAGTTTTCTGTTATTGTTTTCGATCTCGGAGTCTATAGATGGTGTGATTATACGTCTGGTTATCGAAATGGATGTTTTATTTATTGGGGGGGGGGGTTCTTTTTCTTTTTGGCGAGGAGTGAGTGTTTGTGGGGAATCAGTCACCATGACACAGGATAAGAGAATATGGTTTTGGAGGGGGGTGTGACATGTAGAGTGGACATGTACATAGCAGAGTGATTAGTGTGGTACACCCTCTGTAACCGATATGGACTGTGGCGAATTAGTAATTGATGAAGACACCTAAGAACATATTTGATAAATGGTGTTTCACCAGTAGATTTGTATTGATGTTTACCCAGCCCCGCATTTGAATTGCTTTTTCCTTTTTTCCCTTTTTTATATTTTTTTTTTTTTTTTTCGGGAGATTCCAACGGATCCGCGGAACTTGGGGGGTCGGTTTGCCAGGGTATTTCCCAAGGGCATTCCTTTATAAGGACTGCCGCTGATTGTCAGGACACGAATGGTGTGTCCAGTACAGGTGGGCCACGTTACAGACTACCCACAGTCTGTACATCGCAAACGAGTGAAGAATAATAGGGTTGTGTCGTAATTGTGCTTGTGGGATATTTTCTACACCGATTTTTTTTCCCTTTGTGAACGACGTACAAAAACAATTGGCTCTCCTCATAGTTGCATAACACACACATGCATTGGTATAGCCCGATAATCTGCCAGACTGATAAGGGAGATGAGGAAACACAAACATCGTCATCGATCCAGAGTCACCACTTTCTTTTACTCCGTGCATACAAACACAAGGAACTATTGACTCGGTATCTTAGGCGTATTTGCGTATGACTCGTGCGTGTTGTGATCCCACGGATGATTGGACGATCTGTTTCTTTTTTTATTATTATTATTTTTTTTATTGGTTTTTTTTTGGGTTTTTTATTATTTTTTTTTTGGTGTGTGTAACCTCGAAACCCCAGCTCAAGCCCAGCTCAAGCCCAGCTCAAGCACACAACAATGGAGGAACCTCGGCTTTCACAAGACGCCCGATACAGAAATACCGACTTCAGATTTGTGGTTCATTGTTCCTGTGTGTATGGGTTGGCGGTGCAAACTTTACGTAACCTCGGTAGTCTTTTTCCAGAACCAGGGCATGCCCTGCGTCGGTTTACACGCAGTTGGTACACACAGTCCACCCCAAGCCTCAATCGGGTGTGAAAACGGTAAACTAAAATAGACACAACCACTAGCCAATTGACGGCCAGCATTCCCTCCACAGTCTCGTCCAAGCAAAAACTATAGGCATAGTGGAATAAACTCCGAGGATTTTCTAATTTATTTTCTTTTTCTCGGTTTTCTTGGTCTTTAGTTTGCCCCACTAAATTTTTCACGTTCGTCCTCCACAAAACTCGATGTATAAAATGGTTTGCTAAATCCCCAGGTTTTTTGACCAGGTTGCTTTTTCCAACGTCTACTTTTATTAATTCTTTTGTTGGTCTTTCTGTTGGTTCATTGCTTTGTCTTTTGTAGACCGTTGTTGTTTGTATAGGTGCCCCTCATAGAACAATTGATATAAAAACAGAAATTAAAAATCGTAATTCACCATGGACGAAGTAGATGCTATTGTAGAGGCCGAAGTTCAAGACAATGTCTTGCTTGACAATGTCAAATCGTTTGCTGCCGGCGGGTTTGGTGGCGTGTGTGCAGTGTTGACGGGTCACCCATTTGATTTGGTCAAGGTTAGATTACAAACCGGGTTATACAACTCGTCCGTGCAATGTGTAAAACAAACCGTGGCCAAGGATGGGTTGTTGGGGTTGTACCGTGGTGTGTTGCCACCATTGTTGGGGGTCACGCCGATGTTTGCTGTGTCGTTCTGGGGTTATGACGTGGGAAAACGTCTTGTTGGTGCATACACAGGCAAGTCCATCAGCGAGTTTGAAATCAAAGAGATCTCCGCCGCTGGGTTTATAAGTGCGGTTCCAACGACTTTGGTGGCGGCACCGTTCGAAAGAGTCAAAGTGATGATGCAAATCCAAGAGGGAAGCAAGTCCAAGGGTATGGGCGGTGTAGTTGCCGAAATGTACCGCACTGGAGGGATAAGATCGATCTTTAAAGGATCAGCAGCTACATTGGCCCGAGATGGGCCAGGGTCGGCGTTATACTTTGCCACGTATGAATATGTCAAGAAGCAGTTGAGCAGTAAGGATAACGAATTGTCGTTAATGGCAATAATGGTTGCTGGTGGGTGTGCTGGTGTATCTATGTGGCTTGGTGTTTTCCCAATCGACACCATCAAGTCCACTCAGCAAAGTTCCAACGTGCCGATTTCCATTGCCCAAACCACCAAGAATATCTACGCAAAAGGTGGCCTCAAGGCGTTCTTCCCTGGGGTCGGACCAGCGTTGGCGAGATCGTTCCCGGCGAACGCCGCCACGTTCTTGGGGGTTGAGTTGGCTAGAAATGCCTTGGATAAGGCTTTCTAGTGGGGGGGGTTAGTTATAAGGTTAGAGTGAGGGAGTAGCTGTATGGTTAGAGTGAGGGAGTAGCTGTATGGTTAGAGTGAGGGAGTGGTTATATGGTTAGGGTGAGGGAGATTAACTATATGGTTAGAGTATCTATAGGTAGTCGCTTTCACGACACACTAGCCTCTTCATGTTGTATAGTTCATTATTTATTCTCGTATATAGATATATTGCTAGTTTGTGTTTGAATTATTTACAAGTTATTGATGGTATAGAGAACATTACAGTGCGCACCAATTTTATCCTCAACAAAGTGCAATGGGATATTCCATACACTTTTCAATACCACCCTGTACCTTTATTCACATCTACCACAACCCATTCGACAACCCCCCTGTAGACTGACTGTTGGTATATACAGATACTACTCCAGGTATATAGCACGTGCGTGTATCTGGGCCAGGAATCTTTGAGACAGCGACATTTCATGTCGCTGTCTCAGTTTTTTTTTTTGTCTTCCAACAAAGTCCAAGTCCAGCAAAAGGGGAACGATAAATACGGACAATCACTTCTATCCCTAGACTATCTGTCATATATAGTAACTGCAATCCAATTGTCACAATGACGTTATCAGATGAACAAGTATGTGTACTCGAGACTGGTTCTCCCTGTTGCTATTAGACTTTTTCTTGTTCTGTCTTTTCCCCCCTTCCTCTGCCATGTGGATGGTACTAACAAACATGTAGGTGAAATCCGAGCTTAGCAAAATGCAAGCCTTCATTGAGAAGGAAGCTAAGGAAAAGGCTAAGGAAATCAAATTAAAGGCCGACGAAGAATACGAGATTGAAAAGGCGTCGATTGTTCGCTCTGAAACCGCCGCAATTGACGCCAACTATGAACAAAAATTGAAGAAGGCATCCTTGGCCCAACAAATCACCAAGTCCACCATTGGCAATAAAACCAGATTGAGGGTATTGTCGTCAAAGGACCAGGTGCTCAATGAGATCTTTGAAGCGGCCGAATTGGAGTTGAAGCAAATCACCACTTCCAAGGCCAAATACTTGCCGGTATTGGTGGGGTTAATCGAAGAAGGGTTATTAGCATTAATGGAGCATCAAGTCAGCATCAAGGTTAGACAACAAGATGTCGTGGTAGCCAAAGAGGCTTTACAAGAAGCCGCCAAGAACTTTGCCAGCAAGGCCAAGTTTGACGTTACAATTACTGTTAACGAAACCGACTTTTTGAGCAAGGATATCGCCGGCGGGGTGATTGTGGTGAGCGAAAGCGGCAAGATCGAAGTCGACAATACATTAGAAGAAAGATTGAAGATTTTGAGCGAAGAAGCTTTGCCTGCTCTTAGATTGGAATTGTTCGGACCCTCGGCAACTAGAAAGTTCTTTGATTGATGGGTTGAGTTATGTACAGGTACTCGTCGTATACTTTTTTTTAGGTTATCTTTTTAATGTCTCTATAACAGTTTGTTGTCGTAGCTGTAGATAAAGCCACTGGCAGTACTTTGGATATATGTGGGGTGGTGAGAGAATATGGGTTAGCCGGGGCTAGACCTGGCTCTTGGGGTATCCCAGATATATTCTTTTCGGGTCATTAAGAAGTACCGTCTATTCAACAAACATTGACTCCTTCATCTGATGCCCCCCCCATCACTGAAGAAAGATGAGGAAACCATCACTTACCATACTCGGAGAAATGATCACAACTCCGAAACTATACCGACATGGCCCATACAAAAAAAAAGAAAGGAAAATTTTTTCTCCTGTTCTATCAAACTGGCAAGCAGATAGAAGACATACAATCTCACACTCTAAACATATACACTTTGTACCCTCTACCTATTCCGTAATAGATATCTATATGTCTAGTTTTTTTGCTTATACTGACTAGTTGGATGTTTGTATAAAATAAACCACCACCTACTGCTGCAGCTGCTCTTTTTGTTCCCTTGGTTTGACTGTTCTTTCGGAGCCAGCTGGGATCACGTTCAATTTGCATCCGGATCTCAACTCTATATCGTGATGAGGCGAATAACTCGACTACTACCACAAACAATGTACCCTATAGGGTATCATAGTAAAGCATATCCACTCAGACTCCCTTTATCGCATTATACACGTCTTCCATACTCAACGCTGCTTCGACATCGATCTTCCTCGTCTTTTCTCAAGATCACCAAATCCCACCTTCATAGCTCCATCACCAGCCACAATGATCACCACCCACCACCACCACCTCCTCCTCATCCTCCATTTAGTCATACACACCTGGACTCGGACTCTATAATCCTCGGCCGACTTAAACCCATAACTCCAAATGATATGTATGTATCATGCACTATATTCAACCACCACGGGACCATCACGGCAGTGTCGAAAAAGTACCCGAAAATGCAGTTTCTTCAAGACAACCATTTGTTTCCTCGGGATTTACGTAAGATCGATACCTCCTCGATCGATGTTGCGCCGACAATCATGATACGACCCCTGGACGCTATATTGGTTAACCTTTTACACATTAAGGCGATTATTAAGCACGATTCCGTGATGGTTTTCGATACTTCGACCCCCGAGGTGGCCACGAAACTCGGGATGTTTATGTACGACTTGGAATCCAAACTAAAGTCCCCCGCCACCAGCTCGGGCATATGCTACGAGTTTCGGGCATTGGAAAGCATTCTCATTAGTATTATGAGTTATTTGGAGACGGAAATCAAAACCCACCTGCACCACTGTGGAATCATCTTGGCAGAGTTGGAGGACGAGGTGGATCGGTTCAAATTGCAAGAGTTGTTGATTCGGCTGAAGAAACTCTCGAGCTTCTACCAGAAGGCGATTTTAATCAGAGATGTCTTGGAAGAGTTGTTGGAGAATGATGAGGACTTGGCAGGGATGTACTTGACTAGCCCCAAGGTGTTTAATCCCCAGGTGGAGAACTATGAGGATCTAGAAATGATCTTGGAAAGTTATTACCGTCAATGCGACGAGTTTGTCCAGCAAGCAGGTAGTTTATTGACCGACATTAAGGCCACCGAGGAGATTGTCAACATTATTTTGGATGCCAATAGAAATTCCCTTATGCTCTTTGAATTGAAGGTCACGATCTATACTTTGGGGTTCACGGTGGCCACACTAGTGCCGGCATTCTATGGTATGAATTTAAAGAATTATATAGAAGAGTCGAACTTTGGGTTTGGGGCAGTGATTGTGATTTCGCTTATCCAGGGGGCCATTATTACGTGGTTGAACTTTAAAAAGTTGCACCGGGTACAGAAATTGACCATGATGGGAACCACCCAACCTAAATCAAGTACATTGCTCGCCCGTACCCCGACCCCACAGCCGATATTAGCGAGAAGGAAAAGGAAAATGTTTACTCTACCAAAAGATTCCTTCGTGTACAGGCTACTATTTGGCCTGGGAGCCCACGCCAGGAAGTTCGACCGTCCCACAAAGCGAGAAAAGGATGTCATATGGAGGATGATTAACGACGAAAAGCCATTAAGGTAGAGCTAAAGGAAACGAATATATTTATAATTGTACATAGAACAACGTATAGATAATGTTACTGCACATAGAACAACGTATAGATAATGTTACTGCACATAGAACAACTTATAGACAATATTACTGCACATAGTATGCAATGACTCTCCTTCCAAACTAATCCGACTCAACTTCATCGGAATCGGATTTGTTAACCACCGCATCATCTTCATCCTGGTCTTCCCCATCACTATCTTTCAAGTATCCTGGCAATACATTGTCGTCGTCGTCTTCCGCTGTATCCACTGGTTCAGGGATAACTGTAGTGGTTACCGCCACGTCTTCATCATCATCAAACTTCTTGTGTTTGCCAGCAGCACCACCCGACAAAGAACCTTTGCCGGCATTCCTAAACGATACTGGCTGTGCACTTCTTTCTTCTCCTGGTTTGATCAAGGTACCCTCTATAGAAACTACTCTACCGCTAGTGTGCACCGCTTTCACGGTGAATTGTAACTTCCCTTCCACTTTGGCCCCGTTTTCGTCCGTCCAGTACCCAAAGCTCGTCAATTTCTTTCTTCCAGCCCCAGCATCGTTTTCTTCGTCAATAGCCTCCCGTTCATCTTCCTGGACAGTAACAAACTGCCACGATTGAGGAATAGAGTATTTCTTGATTGAGCAGTTAAAAGTATCGTTTATCAAAAGCCCCAAATGAGACGCAGTTTGAATGCTTATATCCCCATCCAAAACGTCTCCAACCTGGGGTAACCAGATTAAGAAGTCAACATTGACCCATAAATACACAAATGGACTTGCTCCTTGGATCTTGGCCAAGCCTATGCCATCACCGCTATGTTCGCTATCAAAATCATCCATGTTTAATCTAACGTTGGAGTAGGAAATGACTACTCCTCTAGCAGGAGCAAAGTAGTTCATGATTAGATGATCTAAATGCTGGGCTTTTATTCCGTTGATGGGGTCATTCACGTACATGGGTGCGAGTGAGACGTAAAGAGATGTAGTTACAAGTTTAAATGGTTCCGATAAACCAGTGGACTCGTTCTTGGGGTTGCTGCTGGCATGAGGGATACTTATAGGTCCTGTGTTTCTCTTTTTGGATAAAGGTTCAGGTATATCGTCCTGGAATTGTCTCTTTCCTACTTCTACTGACATGGTTTATACTGGTGAGGTAGACGAGTAAGTTAGTGTGACCTTGCTGTGACCTTGCTGTGACCAGGTACATGCGAAGAGATGATTTCAGGGTTTTTTTTTTTGTGGTTTTTCGAATTTTTCACGATGAGAGAAATGCAACCATACTCGGAAAACTCCTCGCTAAAGCCGGACAATGGAGAAGGAGGTTCAGGTATACAAGTGGGAACATACTCATTACCTCTTTTTATACTAGTACTATGAAGCAGGAGGGTTTATTGAAGGTCACTACATGGTGGAGGGTGTAATAAGAAAAATATACTCCTCCCCCCCTTGAAGATGCTATATATGCGGCTCTATTTCTCATGGGTGGTGTAGAGCTTGCTTCTCACTATATTAACCGATTTCTAATCTTTGCTAATCCCATCTTTGGCTTGGTGGTGCTTCTGGTAGCGACATTAGCCGCAATATCACCTGCCCCCATAGTCCCCGCAGCTCTAGCACCAAACCCGGTTCCCCTGTCGCCGTCCACTTGTATGCCCTGGTGGCTCTTAAACGATAAACTCTCTTCTTTCAACAACGCATCACTTTTACTAAACACGCGATTCCTGCTCACCAACTTGCTGGGGTTCGTAAACACGGCAAAATTCCGCAAGAGTGACTGTGAGTAGCTCATGGGTGCATCTTCTGCTTCAGTCCACTCCGGGACCCCAATAAACCGCACTTTCTTCGTAGACGTTTGTGAAGACGTCGACATGGACCCAGAACCAAAGGTGGCAAGGGAATCCATCGATTCGCTAAATTGCTGGCGTGGGTATTCCGCAATAACCGTGTTGCGTCTGGTGTTTTGCTTGGTTATGCTCATCCGTACAGGCTTGGCTACGGGTTCAGCAGAAGGCAATCCACCAACAAGGGCCGGCTTTTCTTCTGCTGGGACAGGGGCTGAGACTGTGTTGTACTTACGAATATTCAACTTGGACGTGTCGCTAGGGTCAAACTTTACCAGGGTCAACTGTTCGCGCTGGTGCGTAACCAAGCTCCCTGACTTGGCCTGCTGTTTTATATTTTGCTGGAACCGCTGTGCTGCCGATAATTGCTTCAATGGCAGAGTGGCAGCAGATATGGCACCTGCTGTTGCTGCTGTGGCTATCGAAGTCGTTCCAACTGGCTTTTTAGGCCTGGCAGCACTACTAACTTTCCGATCTTTACTAGCAAGTTCCAGGAGGGTGTCGTTTCCATTGGAATTGGGGTTCCTTCTTGGGGGTGAGGGTATCGATTCAGTCCGGTTAAGTTTGCCAGAAATGCTGGCGCTCCGATTAATTGCCAATGCTGCCCCGCCAATGGCAATCCGATCTCTTCCAATGGGTTGGGAATTGGATCTCCGCCTTCCATTCACACTGGCTGCGGCACTACTCTTGGAAACGACGTTATTACCGCCTTCAAGAGCACTGGAACTGGTGGAACTCATAGATAATGTCGAACTGGGGCTCGTGGGCCGACCGGAAGAACCGCGGCCAGGGACTGTCAAGTATTGGTTTCTCAATGGTGATCCAATACTGGTCAGTTTGGGGCGATTATGACTAATATCACTGGAAATACTTGACACTGAAGATGACCGCGATGACCTTGTCGTTCCTAGAGGTGCTATGGCCATCCCAGCAACAGCAGCTGGAGGTGGAGGAGGAGAAAACGCTGTAGTTTCAGACGTGGTGATTGATGCTGGAGAATCTCTATTAACATCTACCGGATTAACTGCTTTATCGAGATTATTGTCACTGAATGAGCTTGGAAACGGTTCCAAGTTCCCACTGGTTTCGTTTACAGAACTGGAAGTCACTGCTGGAGCCTGTACAACAGATAACTTCTTTTGCGGTAATGATAACACCAGTGACTGAGATGGTATAGAATTGGACGAAGAAGAAGGGGATAAGGCAGTGGTGGGATTTTGCGATGATGCTGGCGATTGTGTGATTGATTGCTTCACCTCGGGAATGGCATGATATATGTCTAGCAAGTTCTTCCTTGGCAACTGGTACGCTCGCCGGAACCTCAACTCGGTCTTGATCCAGTTCAAGGCAAACTCTTTCAACTTCACCAATGCTGTCTCCAACATGTTATACCCTTGAATAATAAACTTGGTGTGACTCAGTAGTGTTTGAGCATTCACAGGAGCATGATAGTCTTTTCTTAGCAATCTCGTCAAAGTGGCAATTAAAGTACCATTCTTTTTCGTGGCATTGAAAAGCTCGTTCATGTTGCCTATAATGGTGGTTTTGAAGTAGCTGGGGTTCTTATTATGCACCAAGAAGTTATGGTCAATGAGGTGCTCATAATTGGAGAGGTAGATATTACGGCCAAATCTCCGAAAGATGGTGTATACTTCATTCAACCTTAATGTGAGTATAAATATCCGGTGAATGCAATAGCTATCATCGGCACTACTCATTCTTAACTCTGAGAGGGCGATTTTCAATTTGGTCAATATGGCTTCGAGTTGTGGTATAATCACATACAACGCCTTAATATCGAAGTCGGTCAAAGTGGCCTCGATTAAATTCCCGTCATTTAGCAGCTGTGGGTTTGCTAGTGGGAACACTATCCCCGCTAGTGAAAGATCAACGTTGTTTTCCCGGTCGAAAACCTGGTCACTAACTATATATCGCAATTTGTCCACATACCCATTGACCTCTGCCTTGGGTATCTCGTTCAGCTTTTCGATTTTGGCTTGGGTGAGTTTTCTCTGGTATCCCAACAAGCAATGGCTACACAAGTTCTCCAACGCTCGTAAACATTTGGTTGCAGCAGCCATGGTTGGTATTTCGTCTAGAGGCGTGATGCCCAAGTCGGGAGTATCGTAGGGGATATGGGAGGTTACCTGGGTGATGTTTATTGTGGTGGGCTTGAATAGTTGGTAACCAGAAATGATATTCAACTTGGTCTCAAACGCTACTGGGTTAATGGCGAATACATTGCCTAGTAATAGTACGATATATGGTAGCATGGGCAATGGCACTACACCCTCTTCGTTTGCCGGTTGTGGTTGTTGCATTTTTTTGATATTGGTGAGAAGACATTCTAGTTTGGTAATGGCGTACAAGTATTGAAGTGTACGGCCATCAAGCGAGGTGAATTCTTGAGGTTGGTATGTGCTGGCTGGTGGTGTTGGTGAAGTAGATTTGCTGGCTGGTGGTGTTGCAGAATGTGATTTACCAGCTGAAGGTGGTGTTGGAGAATGTGATTTACCAGCTGAAGGTGGTGTTTTTGAAGGTGGAGCCGGTATAGATGCAGCAGGAGGTTCCTGAAGAGCTGGGATATGTGGAGTAGTTAGCCCCAGAGCCTCTGCGGGCGGTGGTGGTGATTCCGGTGATTCCGACGCGATTTTTTCCATAGTATTCAAGCAAGGTTGCGTCGGTAGACAGATGTGTGTAAATGAATCGAGTATTGCTGTTGTATATAGCTGCTAATGCCGGTGTTTAGTGATTAGGATGCTTGGGCAGATTTTTGCTGGTGGGTTTTGTCCACTGTCGCAAGATAAGAATGGGATTTTTTTTCCACCTGAAATTGGCCTTATGTAAGGGCAGGTAGGTACATGGGAGATGTGGGGGATGAGAATGAGTGTGTGAGAGGTGGGTGAGGAGAATGAATATGGGAGAATGAATATAGTAGAATGTAGAGAAATACAGTTTGTCAATACTTGTCTAGTAAGTTGTTCAGATTCACTATCATTAACCAGACTGAACACAGACTAAATGCACATTGCCCAGATTCCAATAAACCGGTTCTACTTGTATACAACATAATACCAGTAGCTCTCTATGGCCTATGCGGTATATCCCAAACTATTCTTACATTATATATTGCCCAACTATTTGAGTTCTCTACACCAAATTAATCAATCTGTCCTGGAAAATCCCCAGGAAAACAATCTACATCAAGAACCACTCCTCAATAACTCTTACTATTATCCATGTTGCATACACTCTATCTCTACCCCGTGCATACCCCGCCATCCTAGCTCACAAGAGCCCTCTGGTATAGGAAAAGGGGTTACTACTAAATGTAATCCCAGACAGCCAAAAAAAAGGGCCACCAAAACATGCCGTGGGAACTCACAAAAATTTGTCATTTCAACAAAAATGACCACCTTATTAATAGGAGAGATTCGTCTCCATTCATAGTTCCCACTTTTATTCAAGATAATGTCATCGAGATCAGCTCTATTTCATATAGTGGGACTATGTCTTCTATTCCATAGCGGTTACTCCTCGTTTGAATTCCACAAGTTGGCAACTTTGACTAGCCATTCCTCGTCATTGCCACTAGATATCATTGCTGAATGTTTAATTGGAATACTTATAGTGATAACTGCCGCCATAATATCAATTGAAAATGGTCCATTTGTGAGTATTAGAAATAATGATCTTGTAACCAGTGAAGCCAAGTATTTGAAATTTATTGACATGCACGAGTGCATGGTTGTGCCTGAAAAGGTGGGTATTACTGATTATCTGGTGTTGGAAAACCGATTATGTTTTATTGACGTGGCGCAAAAGAGGCGGGAATTTGCTGAGTGGGTCGAGGGAGGGAAAGACCAGAATTAATGTGTAGCCATTGGGTATGGATGTGATGGTTTATAGTGTAGAAAGCCCTGTATTTGTGGGCAAAGAGGTGTATATCAGTCTATATCAAAAAGAAGGGAGGGAGGGGGGCAAATATCCACTATTCCGTAGTTATGTAGTGTTTTCTTCTGCAACCGGGGTTCCATTATTATGTAAATTAGCAATATAGCAGATAACAAAGTATACAAAGCAGACACACGAAACCATCCAACTAATCAACAAACTAATCAACTACACCAAGTGCAACAAAAAAAAATCATAACCGTCTATACCAACTCACAAATAACAACCCACAAATAACAACTAGCCATAAAAAGTGGCTACAATAAACCTCCAAGATGGGGGGGGACCCACTCCATTAAATCGTCTTCTTTTGTGCTCTGGCTGCCTTGGCATTGGCTCTAGCCTCACGGCTCTTTTTGGCCTTAGGTCCAGCTTCAGTGTCCAAAAAGAAATCCCACCATCTGAACGAAGAAGCGTATCCGCCAATGAAGTAGTGGTGGTGTTCGTCGTGATGGTCGGCACCGGCCCAGAATGGCAAGATATTGTGTAACGACCAAGGGAACTCGTACCCGGAATGAGCATCAACCGCTTGGAATAACCGGAACACAATCCACACACAAACAGTAAAGAGATGCAACTTGCCTGTAACCATACACCACACAATGGGAATACCCACCGTTCCCAACCCCAAAAGAGCAACTTCAATGGGGTGGGCGTATTCGGCAGCCAAACCAAAGGGAGCCGCGTATCTATGGTGCTGTTTGTGGATGTACTTGTAGAAAACCCCGTAATGCAACCCACGGTGGAACCAGTAGTGCCAGGTATCCTCCAAAACAAAAAACACCGCCCACTGGAGCAACATTTCCGTTATGGGCGGGAACGGAACCTGGTATGATATACCAATGGTTTGGCACAAGGGGTGGAAAAACCAAATTGGAAATGCCTCCACGAGGAAATGGGACGTCAACACCGACTTGAGGCACTCCCACTGCTCCTGGTTCGAGGGGATCTTCTCATCTTGGATCTTCCACTTGTTGAAGTAGGGAATACGGTCGATTATGGCCCACGGTAAACACCTGCCAAAGTAGAAAAGCTCGTGGGTTAAAAAGAATAGCAATCCAGTCGCGAACAAATCATTGCCCATATAGTAGTAATAAGCACCCCAAACTTTCTCGATAATATTCAAGTGCTCCAATTGGTTGAAGTTGCGGAACGAGTCGGCAAATGTCGTGACATTCCCAAAACTGGAGTAGTCACTATACACACTAGACATGTTGTTTACCTTTTGATAAGTATCAGGTGAGGAACAGGACAGAAGAAAACGGGAAACGTTAAATACTGGGCAATCGAAAAACACATAACCACTGCCCGTTTTTTGTAGGGGAAAAAAAAAAGAAAAAAAAAAAAAAAGAAATAAACGAGAAGAAAAAATAATAAACGACGGGAACGATGTATTTTTTTTGTCACAACCGTACATTTATACGACCTTGTCTTTTGCTGACATACGTGTAAATGACAGGTTCGTGTTTACATGTCAGTCTATTGTCCCTTGTGTCAACACTTTTGTTGTGACGGCGGAGAGAATAACCGTCTACCCCCATAGATAGACACCCCTGGTTATCATGTTTGTGTCATGTGCGAGGGGGGGAGCGGATATTGCCTGGACTGCCAAAGAGTACTCAATAGAAACCTGCTCAATGATAGCACCCTCTCGAACAGTACATATTCTGGACCACTATTAACTAATGTGCAAGGCTAGTAGTAGTACCGCTTTCACTCATCCTATTTTGCAAGTGGTTGGGGTAATTACAAGAAGCCAATTCCTGTAAACCCCTTCCCTGCAACCCAAACTATGCGTCACGTGCACAGTGGTTGACTGCGAATATTTTTTTATCCCACCAGATATACACACCCCGCCACGTTCTAGACAAGGAACTCCTACAAATCAGCATTTCGCTAGAGAAACGTATCTTAAAAAGCAAACGAGAAAATATTCACAATATACACATAGTAACGAGATAATTACACATCCAACATAAAAGTTGGAGTTCTGTTGGGAAACTTACCAGGAGGATGGACCGAAAGCTTGTCCCTCTGGCAAAATCACCCGGACGTTGGTGTCGACGTTGAAGTCCAAGGTGTCGATGACATTGTTTCCCCACCAGTTGATACCAGGAGCATTGGTCAATCCCAAAGCAAGGAAAATGATCAACGTGCACCAAGCTAACCCAATATCTAAACCAGCAGATAAGGAGTAGTTGTACTTGGTCCACCAGTGGAACCACTTTCTCTTGATCCACCAGCCAAAGGTAAGGCCAACAGCACAGTAGGAGGTATAGTTGTATGGAGTGGCAGGAGGAATGTAACCGGTACCGGAGAAGAACACAGGCCAGTTCAAGTACTTGATTGGCGAGTTGGGCCATTTCTTCAACACTAACCAGTTGAAGAAGGGGGTGATTAAACCGACAATAAAGAAAAACATCAACCCGTAGTAGATCTGGCCCTGGGAGAATTGACGCTGTGGTCCAATGACACCCCAGATAATGGAGGCATTGAAGAACACTCTACCATTTGGACAGGTGTAGTGGTTCTTTTGGTCTGGAGCACACAAGTTTTCAATGGCACCGTACGACCATCTTAACACCGCAATCTGCACAAGCGACCCCCACAAGGTGGCAATCAATTGAGCCGAGAACAAAAGACGAGGAGCAATCTTCATGTAGTGGCCCAACTTCATGTCCTGGGCAAAAGTGACGGCTTGGTTGTTGGTGATATAGCCAAAGGTTTTGAAGAACATCATGGCCAATGGCTTACCGGGCAACATGTAACCAATGATGAACTCGGTCACCACATTCAACCCAACAGCAATGTTCGTTCTGGCGAAGATAATTGCCACGGGCAACAAGAAGACAATGGCAATAATAAGAGCAATGATCAAACACCAAACAGGCATTTCCGTAGGCCAGGCCCGGATAGTGGCGATCGACAACCCAAAGAACACAAAAAACACAATCACAAACCACCAGTCAGGAACTTCCTTGTACGACTTCATCAACCGCATGTGGACATCAGGCTTTTCCTTGTTTCTGATCTGGGCCACGATTTCCCGGCCGTGGAACAACCAGGTGTGCGAAAGGGTGGCCAAGATGGAGGCAAACGATAACCCATAGGAAATGGCAAACGTGGTGGACAAGAAAAGGGGAGAGTAGTTCTTGTAAGCCTCCAAGTCAAACGTCAAAGTCTTAGGATTGATGATTCTGGAAACGTTGTACGATTGCTGGTATCTGTCGTAGGAGCCCGACGAAGAAATAGGCAAGTACTGGGCATACCACACGTTCGAGTAGTGGATGGCGGGGACGATGACCCAGAAAATAACCACCACCGAGAGGAAAATGGTGGCGATGGCACTTGCAGGTGGAATCAATGGAGACCCGATATAACCGGCAATCTGGTTCCAGTCAAGAGCAATGTTGTTAGGGAACATACCCAACCCGGAGGAGGAGCCAAAGATCTGGTTGATGATGACATTGTCGGGCTTGATCCAGGTGATCCACGAGAAGTACGACAAGGCCTGGAAGATGTAGCCGGGGAACCAGTACCAAACAAAGGAGCCAATGAAAACAACGCAGAAAAACAACAACCGGGAGATCTTCCAGCCGTTGGCAGGGTGGTTTTCATTGATGTGCATGTTGGTCAAGAAGGTGGTGGTGACCAAGTTGGAGGGCCAAATGGCACTGGCAGGGTACACAACCACTCTTCTGGCAACACCACCCAAGGCAAACCCAATACACTGGGTAGACCAAATCGCCAACAAGTCAAACCCCCACCCAAAGTCGGAGTTGTAGAATCTGTTTTGCGCCAAAAGAATATCGGTGGCATAAGCAGCACCACCACCAAAGGACACGTTGGCCATAATCGTAATAATGGTGTGTTCTTTGATGTTGAACGGACCGGGGTTTAAGGAAACGCCAAAGATCTTCCAGTCGGGAACAACCAAGTCCCACGCTCTACCGATTGGCCAGGCCAAAATGGAGGTGACAAAAGTGGTGACGACGAACGAGGGCGAGTGGAAACTGAACAACATGTTCATACCACATCCAATCGTGGTCAACACTAAACCAATAACCCAGGCTCTAATGGTGTTCTGGGGCATGGAGACGTCATCGGTACTGGGGACAGCAGCACGGACTTCGGGATATGGCGAGTCGTCTTCAACCGTGATAGCAGCATACTCGTCTTCAATAATCTCGTTGATCAAGTGGGAAGTGACCGGGTCAAACTCTTGTGACTTGGAAACAATAAGCTCAAGGTCAACTTTCTTATCGGCTTCAAAGTCGCCATCAAGAGACTGTTCCTTGACTGTGGATGGATCCTTCTCCGTCGTTGTCTCTGACGAGGAGAGTAAATTTCTAATCTTATCCATTACCGTGTGGAGTTCTGTGTGAGGGGTGTGCTCAGTTTACAGGGATAATGTATGTCAGGGAAACTACACAAAAACGGCTGCAAATAACAAGAAGGGGAAATGATGAAGAAAGGCAGATGCAGAGAGACTAGAGGTGAGAGGGGGGAATTACAGGCTATATAAATACACCAGGACAAGAAGGAGGGGAGGTGTGAGGAAGGAGGAGACGTGGACGTTGGGTTTTGAGAGAATCCCGGTTTCCCAGTGGCTTCATTGTCGACTAATTAAAGTGGAGGTAAGTTGGTTGCGATAAACTAAAAGGCACCCACAATCCACACAATTAAATTAATTTCAGTAGTACCCTCGGAAGTGGTATTGTTGCGTCTTATGCACAAGAAGAATATTCGCCAGAATAAATTTTCCGAACCAAAGCCACTCGAAAGGTAAATGACTAGTGTGATTTGGAGGATCTTATCTCCCTTTGTTACGAGGAGCCATACCCTACAACGATTAGAGCCATCTTAGGGGAAGGGCTCAAAAAAAAAAAAGAAAGAAACAACAACAACAACAAAAGATGTGACTCCACATTTCCTTCATTACAATTGTCGATGCTGAGATCCACACTAGTGGGAACGGCGAGGAATAGCGTCATTCCAGTGGTGTGGTATCCAGCCAGTTCCTACATGAATGCCGCACTTCATGGATCTATTCTCATCAGCACACAATCACATTCCCACCAAGCCGTAACTTGTCTGATTGTTTGATCATGTTGTCCATCAATGGGGAGGAGGGAGTTGATTTTCTTTTTTTTGACTTTTTTGTTTACTTCAATGGAGGTATTATCATGTACGGGAAATCCGCATACCCCGACAAGGTCGGAAGTCGTAAAATCACCAACCTTATCATTAGTTACAGAGGGGGAGATGACAGGGGGGGGAGGAGAGATTGCAAAAAAAAAGGGCATGTTCCTCTCGCTTGTTCATTTTGCAGCTAAAAATTATTTTTTGGTGATTTTTTGCACCTTCTTTTTTTTATTTTTTAAGCTTTTTTTTTAAGTTTTGTTAAATGTTTTCCGCGCGACGGTACGGCACCAGATGTAATTTCACCATGGCCCTGGTTTGCATTGGCACAGATAATTACTCCGGCTGGGTATTGCTCTTTGTTTACAAACGCTTTGTCGGGGAAATGTCGAGTTTATGCTGGTGGAATGACCCGACCAGATGGACTAAACTCCTCTCTCTCTCTCCCCAACACTCTATCCCGCATCCCCTCGGCTTTTGTTTGTTTGTTTGTTTTTTTATTGCCTTACGAGTGTATGGGTATAGCTTGTTCTCTATATCGTCGGTGACTTTTTGTGTGAGCCATTGATAAGACCAGGGTTGTCGAGATAGAACGTGCCGGTTTTCCCCCTGGTGACGTTTATCGAGAATTATCTTTTGCTTTTATCAATGTGATAACGGTTCTCCTTTACCTCATTAATTGCTTCTATGAGTTATACCAGCTGCCCTGCTCTTGTTTGATAACGTTATTATGACACCACTCTGCCAAGGGAAAAAGGCGTTTTATTTTTTCAACCTGCCACAGTGGCCATAATACTGTCAATCTATTCCCCCCCCTCCCCCCATTATCCGGTTCATTCTATTATTATTTGGTTTTGGTTTCTTTTTGACGTGGACTACAGGTGGAGAGTGTTTTTTTCTTGGTGCTGCAATTTCCGGTTCCGCTGGGAACACAAAACTGGTTGGCTCTGGCATCGCGAACCATCCATCTCTCTTACTGGGCCCCCTCCCCCCGGAAAAGGGCCGTGTTTTCCGACATGTATGACACAATTAATTTGCCTACTCCGCTAATTTTGCAAGTTTGCCGTGGTTCTGTGCGTCATTCGAGTCACGGCTAGTTTACTACATGGACATGTTTCATTTCTCTATAAACCGGGCGATAAACATAGTCAGAGGTACATGAATAATGCCCTACGGGTTGTCATTTACAATAAGCCATCTTTGCCCTTCCTTGTCTGGCGATTCCTTTCTCCTTCCTCTTGCCACATATACTAAAGAAACATGCTTATCTACTATTGTTGTGCAGCCTTGAATCCTCAATAAGTAATTCCGATCTAAAAATACGATGCCATACAATCATTGGGATTGTCTTCGTGTTTACTGGAGGAAAACCGGATTTGGTGGGCTTTTATTGCCGTCCCTCGGTTCGTCATCTGTGAGGTCAGTCAAAGCCAGTCCATTCTTCCGACTCCCAGCCATTGTCCTCTGTATTTGGTCGATCAGTTTTCTTGTTCCCGGAGGTCTTGTTCTTGTCTCCAGCAATCTTATCTGCCCCTTTGTGTTGATCCTCCTTATGTTGACCCCCCTTATGTTGACCCCCCTTGACGAAACACGCCGCAAAAAAACCGATTCCTCCATCTTCCTTTGCGTTGGCTCGAACACACCCACCAGCTAGTCTGGTACGCTCTTCTGGTGTGTTCGCTATAGCGGTAAACTCTTGTTCCCATCCTCTCCGTGGCCAGTCTGGTAAAACCACCTCTCTAGGCGCCAATCTCCACCCCTGTCTCTTCACCTCCGGATCGGCTAGTAAGTCAATCACCACACGCTCGTTCTCTTCGGCGTGGATGGAACATGTAGAGTAGATAACCTTGCGAGCATTGGGAAACTTTAGCGCCTGCTTCATAATCTTGAACTGAAACCCACTCAATTTGTTCAACCGGGCCAGGTCAATTTCCTTGCCGGAATCTTCAAGAGCACGTCCAAATATTCCGGATCCGCTGCATGACGGATCCACAATGAGCCCAGTAACGTCGGGGAACTCGTCGGGGTTGACGGTAGTGAAATCGGCGTGGGTGATTTGGATCAAGCCCGATTTTCCTGTGGCGGTGTGGCACATTTTCTTGAGGATCTCCACTCGTTTGGAATCACGCTCAAACGCATACACCACCGAATCAGCCGCATCCAAATATGATGCTACATGGGTAGTCTTGTTCCCTGGTGCGGCACAAGCATCGATGATGTTTCGGTGCACATCATGGGGGTCCTGGGTGAGAATATGGCCCGGGAAGCAAGAGGCACGGTCCTGGATTATGATTTGCCCCGTTTGGTATTCAGGCATGGCCGTGATCTTCTCGCGAGGATTGAACCCAAACAAATTGGGAATGTACTCGTCAGCGTATATCATTCCCGTGGCTGTCAACTCCGATATGGTGCTGACTGGCTGGTATGATTTGAATGATGAACTGGCAAGAAACTCGGCACAGTTGGCGACCTTGATGGGGTTTACTCTTACCCATCGCACAGGAGTCTCGTCGTTGTTTTCATCGGCACTGGTGGGCAACTCGTCAACAGACTTTACTTTATACTTCAATTTCATTTTCGTAAACTCAGCAAGCATTCTCGTCTTATGCTCGAGGATAGCTGTTTTGATTGGGTGTTTCCCGCTCTCTATTCTGCCTCGCTTGGAAAAGATTAAGTCGTTAACCACCAATTCGAGCAATTCCTGGCTTATTCTTAGCTTTTTTATCCCGGGAGATGTAAGTATTTTCGATTTGGTGATTACATAGTCAATGTACTGCTTGTACTTTAAGGTGGTGTAAACCAAGGCGTAGATGTGTTTTGGAGAATGTGAAAGTTTAGTATTGTTAAATATTCTCGACTGCAAGGACCCCTGGGTGGGGTTGCTGGCGGACTTGAGATACTTTTCCGCATCAAAGTAGATTTTCATCGTGGATCTTGCCCCGTTTGTATATGGTGCTTGGGTTCATCGCAGATCGGATCAGTAGTGCAAAAAAACGATGAGCCGGAAAATTGGCGGTGGGGAGTTTTTTTCAGGGGCGCTACCAAGTGGACGGTGTAGAGGATTTGTATATGGTTTGTGTATGGTTTGTGTATGTACTAAGTGATGGACGAGTAGTGGGTTGTGCTTTGGAGTAAGTTTGTAGATGACGGTCATTTAAAATATAGCCATTCTATGGTATAATAGTTAGTAATGATCTATTCACCCTTGGAGTGTAATGAACATTACCTTTTTCGTATTGGCCTGGTGGTTGGGGGACTAGACTGTTCAGGACCTTTTTGCTTACAATAAGTTATTGGAATGAAGAGTGGAAGGGGATTAAATATCGTATTTGAAGCTTAACCCAAAGTGTGTGTATTCTAGACTGGACTTTAACTGGTTGTTAATCCAATCTTAGCTAATTTCTATAAACTTTATCTGATTCTTCGAAGGAGATTCGACCTCTATTTATGTTAAAGCAAGTTCCTGATCTGGGTTGCAAATTAACACATTAATTTCCAGACAGCATTTATTTGTTCCTCCTTAATAACTTAAGGACAATAAACACAATAAACTCTCAAGAGTATTTTTGAACACATTCCACAATGGAACTCATTGTGTTGTTAAGGCGTTGTATATCCTTACTTGGGATATCCTTCCGTTACACTGGTGGTTGGGAGACTGTTATCTTCTACAGCAAAGTACTGCAAAAAAAATAACGGGGGACCCAAATCAGCATCATCGACCCATCACTATCCACTATCCACCGCCTTATCAACCCACATTGCCCACCTTGCGCACATTGCCCACCTTGCGCACATTACCCACCCACCTTGCGCACATTACCCACCCACCTTGTGCACATTACCCACCACATCCACCACATCAACCATACATTCCTTCATATTTCCCTATATGCACTCCCACCACCGTATTTCTTTTTTCCTCCTCCTCCCTGGAACCGTCAGTGTTAGGCTATGCATACAAACACATATCCACACACTCTTAACTCCTACACCCCACTCTGGCCCTTAACCTGACCAATCAAGTTCTGTATACTTTTCAAGGCTCGGTTCCTGTATATAGCAACATGTCTGGACCGCCACCTCCGCCCAATGCCTATGTTCCTGGTATTAAGCTCACTGTGGGCACTCACCAGATCTCCATTATCCAGTACATATCCTCGGGAGGATTTGCCCATGTCTACACTTGTACGATTGATCCTCCATTCCGGGGGTCATCCACGGCATGTTTGAAGCGAGTGGTGGTGCCCAGTAAGTGGCAGCTCAAGCTATTACGTCAAGAAGTCGATGCTATGCGAAGATTGAGAGGTAATAAACATATAGTGTCGTATATAGACTCTCATGCCTCACGTTTATCTACCCCAACACCACCAGCAGCAGCCAGTACTTCCAACCTTGCCGGCACTTCCAACGGCACCCAGATCCCACAGCAGCAGTATGAAGTGTTCTTGCTTATGGAATACTGTGAACGTAAAGGATTAATAGACTTAATGAACACCAGACTAGTAAACAAGTTGACCGAGACCGAGATCATCGATATAATGTACCAGGTAACCATCGGAGTGGCCATGTGTCACCATCTACAGCCTCCGTTGATTCACCGAGACATCAAAATTGAGAATGTGCTTGTTGACGGCGATGGCGTGTTCAAACTATGCGATTTTGGCTCATCGGTGAACTATATGCCTGCACCCAAGTCGCCACAGGAACTCCAACTCATGAAAGATGACCTATTACAGCACACCACTCCACAATACCGTGCTCCAGAAATGATAGACTTGTCCAAAGGGTTCCCCATTGACGATAAGCTGGACATTTGGGCATTGGGGGTATTCCTATACAAATTATGTTACTATACCACTCCATTTGAGTCTCCGACCCAAACGACACTCACACAGATGGAGACCCAGATCTTGAACTGCTCCAGTACGCTTCGGTTTAATGATCAACCAGGTCTGATGTTCTCACACGAGTTGAAGAATATAATCAAAGTGTGTCTACGTGGAGATCCCCGGAGACGTCCTAATGCCGTTCAGGTGTTGGGGGAGGTGTGTCGGTTGAAGAAAGTGCCAGTTCCTAATGTTGTTCCGTATAGTGTGGTGGAACTGTATAAGGAGAAGGTTTCTCTTGCGTCAGCCACTCCTCAGCAGAATGCAGGCAATGGTAACTTGCTGCCTGCTAAATATAGTCTCTTACCAACCAATATCCAGCACCAACCAGTGGCCTCCAAGGCCCGGGAAACCAAACCACCAGCACGTCCACTTAGTGCTGTGTTCAATGAAGGCGCCACGACAAGAATATACTCCCAGGGTAACAAATCTACCCCGTCCATCCAGAACCTAAATCGCGACATTGAGCGCGACATACTGGATGCCCGGAAGTCTATTGACTATGAATCTAGACCGACGTACGAACAGGACTCGACGCTTGATTTCCTCCGGTACAAACACCAGGAGCAGCACAATACCGGTGGTAGCTTTAAAAACATGCTTAACAATATCAAAACCGGTGGCGTTGACCTTGTGAGTTCCGGCGTGGGGCTAGTGTCGAATATGGCTGAGTCTATTAGTGCCCACTCTACGGGTGGGAGCGTGAAACGGTCGTCGTCGTTGCGTCGGTCGTCCCGGAAAAGCCACGACGAGGACCGGCCGATGAAGGTGTCGCTCCAGCACCGGGTGCAGATGCTTTTCAATAACGGGGGCTCGAGTGATGCTTCTGACAATATCGACGCCATAAATGCACCCTCGGATACAGCCAAGATGAGCAAGGCCGGGTGGAATAAACCGGCAAAGGCACCACCAAAGGTTCCATCCAGCTTATCGCTGCAGAGGGAAGTCAAGGAAACCATGCCATCCACCAAACACAAACCGTTGTCGCTGCACGAGAAGGTGAGAGGTGATAAGGATGCCAAGAAAAATACCGCTAAGAAACCACCGCCTAAACCTACCAAACCGGGGTATTTGCGAACAACTGTCGGTAGCAACGATGATGACAGCGACGATGCTTTGGATATTGATGATTTACAGGAACAATTCACCAGGAGGTTTCCCAGTTATGTGTAGGTTATGTATGATAAGTATTTTTACTGTAGTAAATGGGGGTGAGCACTTTATTCGTGCCAGCACCTCTAAAAAGAGCGATAAGGATCCCTGACTGTATGGATATAATATAGTATCAATATAGAGTGTATAGAATGTGTGGTATTAAATGGACAAACCAGAGTTGCCGGTTTTCATTTGCGGTAGAACTTTAATAATAGTTGGAACCAGGAATGAAATGAAGTGGTAAATATCGCAGGCATGAATTAACCATTCACTTTGGCATGAGTGATATGTGTATATTGGATTGGCTGGTGTTAGTTTATATGTTTTGGGTAGCTGCATTTTTTTCGCAGCCATTTCCACTATATTTGTGCTTTAACAACTATACTATACAAGGATGGACTAACACACCATTAAGTATGCATTACTAGGGTGGAAAAGTGTCCTTGTCTGCCTATTCCATTGAAAATGTCTCTATATTGAATAATAGTCACATACAGAGATGAAGTGGCATTAACCTCTGTTTGCTCTACACCATTGGCCTGTCTGTAGAACGAGTCCTGGCCTCCAAATAAAGAATTGATTGTGCAATCTTACTAGACAAAAGTACATACAGTTACATTTAATAAACACATTTTATATACCCTCTTTCTACTCTTCCACCCATAGCATCCCTCCCTAACTACTGCTGTCACTGGTATAGTCCTCCACCGAGTCTAAGATAAAGTCCACCCCTTCATCAAACCGCTCCTGAATAACATTATACAACCCATCAACGCTGGCTTTCAAAACTCGACCAAACTTCCGTCTGGGACGCTTACTTTCATCCCCGCCTCCACTGCCACCACCACTGCCACCACCACCACTGCCACCACTGCCACCACCACTACCATTGCTAGTACCACTACCATTGCTAGTACCACCAGAACCACCACTACTCCCGTTGGTCCAACACGGATTGAAACAGCTGGTAAACACCACCGAGTTCGTATAATACCAATCAACCATACTCTCATCCATCACCAGAACAATCGGTTTCAATGTAGACCGGTCAACAAACGCTACCGTCCCCTTGACCACCTCCTTAATGTCACCACTGGGCCTCTTGCCATACAAATGCACTATGCTTTGGTACGCTTCGCCAAACCCAACAAACACCACATTCTTAAGCTTGGGCAAGTAGGCAATGTAATTGTCCCATATGTAAAGTACCACTTCCTGAGCGAATATAATCGGGCTGTAGTTGGACGACGACCCCGACACCGACGGAATGGGAAGGTGGTACGATGGGATGTTCACGTCAATAAACCCCACCTTCTCGTCACCCTTGGACTGCCCAAGCTCGGCTTTAACCTTGGCGATAATCTCCTGCAACGGGTGCTGGAGAATGATTGACGAACTCGGCTCAATGGTGCCACTAATGGGGTTCACATTGGCCCATATCTCCGCCGGGTCGTGCACCATGATCACAATCGACGTGGCCCCATGGATGTCGGGGCTGGCAAGCACAAGGTCGTCAAGATGCAGTGGTATATCGGTGCTAAACACTCCGGGATCATTAGACTGCGCGCTACCAGTTTTCGCATTGGGAATCACTGGCAAACTGACAAAGCCGTGGCGGGAAAAGAGCTCGGAACTCTGGTGGGCCCGGATCGGGTCGGCAATATTCACAAGCTTGTACGCCAGGGGACTATTCTCATCCTCAGCGTCGTCAAGATCGTACACGTGATCAAAAGCACGTGATGGCATCCCATGTTGCAACGACCGCCAATACTTGGACTGGATCTTCACCACCTCATCCACCACACGCACTGCGTCCGATCTGGGTGGCTGAGCAATGGTGTTGTCTGGTGGCTCACCCACGAGTACCTTGGCCACCGCTAATGCGCTCTTGCTGATGGAGTCTAAGTTGTACCCACCCTCCAAGATCACCGCCATCTTCCCACGGGCAAGCGCCTTTAACATGTGGGTCATGTAGCCGTAGCCGGCGGGGGTCACGTGACAGCCACCAATGATATCGCCGTCGGCGGCGTCGAACCCGGAACTGACGATGATCAAGTCCGGGTCAAACTCCAGCACCACCGGGAGTACCACCTTGCTAAAGGCGTACACATAATCGCCATCGGTCATTCCGGCACTCCTCCAGGGGATGTTGACATTGTAGCCTTCACCGGGGCCGTCGCCGACCTGGTCCGAGTTGCCGTACTTGGTTCCCGGGTAGAATCGGCCGTTTTCGTACCGGTGCAACGACACATAAAGCACCCTCGGGTCGGAGAAGAATGACTTCTGGGTGCCGTTGCCGTGGTGAATGTCCCAGTCGATAATGGCGATCCTCCGGACCGAGTCCGGGTAACTCTTCAAGATGTTTTTGGCCGCCACCGCCACGTTACTAAAGAGACAGAAGCCTCCCGGGGTGTCGGGTTCAGCATGGTGGCCCGGAGGACGCACCACCGCAAGCGAATTCTTCACCCGGCCTTCAATCACCGCCTTGCACGCCTCAATGGTGCCACCGCACGAAAGCTTTGCCGATAAGTACGAGTCGTTGTTGACGTAGATGGAGTCACCTCGTTCGGTTTCGTCGAGGAGCTGGTCACGTGACATGGTTTCAGTAGCGGCGATAAATTTCAAGTGTTGTTCCGAGTGCACCTCGAGGATCTCCTCGGCGGTGGCTTCTCGGATCGGGATTTTGAGCATAAGCGGGCCGATATCGTCTACCCCGGATAGAGACGAGTCCTGGATCAACCCGGCCTCGGCAAGCCGCTTGTAGATCCGGTAGATACGCCGGGGGTCTTCCGGGTGGGGATCTATGTACTCGAAATACGAGGTGAAGATTTTGGCGTGGTATCTCATGCGGACGTCGTAGACAAGACCGGTTTTTAGGGGGGTGTAGAATAAGTGGGGTTTTGTGGGGGGCACGACCATAATGCGGTTGGCCGGGGTGGTGACTGTGGTGGTGGTGGTTCCGTTGCTTACTACGTCCAGTGCTGGTTCTGGTTCGAGTTTGATTTTCTTATGTGGCGGTGATTCATTCTCGGAAGTGGCAGTGTCTGGCTCGGCCTTTGTCGTGGGTACCGGCGGCTCTAGCTTTGAATCGGTGGGTTTGTCGCTTTCTTGTTTTATGGTTGGCGATGATCCGGAGATGGGTGTGGTTTTTCCGACGACATTGGCGACATCCGCGACATTTTCCCTCAGGCTTTCCTTCTCTATATCCAACGGCACAACACCTTCACGACCCGTCTCCATACCAGTCTGCACCGTCGCCGGCTCTATTGCTGTCGAGACAGCAGCTCCTTTGTGGAGCTGGTTGTCCATGTAATTGTCTTTTCCGATTTTTTTGTTTGTATGTTTCTGTTCTTCTGCACCTTCAACATTTTCACCTTGCACTTTTGGTGCTGGCTCTGCCCTCACGGCTCCAGGACCCTTCTCTTCCGACACTCCAGAAGTGCCGCTTTGACGCGTTTCACTAGCCCCGACACCTTTACTAGCCTCACCACCGTCGCCATCATCTGGTAGCACCACTTCCGGCACAACTTGTTCAGAACCCCCATTTTTCGCAGAACCCAACTGACCAGCACCATCAGCCGCACTCAGCTGTCCTTCACCAGACACAATCACACTACTGTCTGTTTGCGTCTCCCTATTATCATCCGCCAAGAATGTTTCCTTCTTCTCGGACATTTCCCAAACAATATACCTACTAAACCAAGAACCGTCGTTAACTAGTAAGAAGAATGCACTTGTACTTAGGAATATGAAAGTGGAGTTTTTTCTTAACCATTTGGTGCTGCAACCTTCGAGAATGAAATTTTAGTTTATCGGTTTTTTTTTGGTTTTGGTTTTTTCTGCCTCTTTGGTCGACAAAAGGAGTTCCATATTTGTCGTGTACCATGCGAGGGTGGATGAAAAGGGTAATCGTAACTATTACCATAAGTGTACAGTGATGGTGGGAGATGAAGGAAGGAGGGAGGTGGGACGATTGTTTCCCAAGTGGACTATTATTTATGAAGTAGTCAGGTGGTGTTTATGAAGTAATCGGGTGGTGGTTATATCTTTTTAGTGGATTTACTGGGATTTTTTTTTGCAATATTTTCCATTCCTGCTTTGGTGGTGCCAGCTGCTACAATGTGGGTCCACACTCCTCTGGTATTTATCAACACTATTAATAAACAAGGTATCGAGAATCGGCAAACAGGTTAATAAGTTTATTCCTATAATCTCCTAACTCCAGAAACTCTATAACAGTCTATACTCTCTCATTTCCCTGATGTATCTCACATAGTCATAATTATCATTCCCTCCTATACCAACCAACCAACCAACCAGCCCCCCAGACTGCGTCATCTTCTTTGCACGTGACCAAATTCCAAAACCACTCACATATACTCTACACCTGATTGCTTTCCCTCTTCTACTTGAACCCAGAGTCACCATAACCATGTCGTTGCTTATTCCCGACTTACGGGATCATCACGATGCCCACGGCGATTTGGAAGAAGATGAAAAGTACCACCAGTTACTCCGCCAAGAGACCCTTGCTGCTCCCCATCACTACGCATGGACATTTACTCCCGTGCAGGGCTTCTTCAAACAAACATCCCCCGAGACTAACGACATGGAGTTTCGCTATACCGAGGAGCATTTCGGGATCCTTCAGCCCTGGCCCGAACTTATCCGTAACCTTGACCGTTTGAATGAATCGGATCCTGACGGCTGCGTTTACAAACTACTTTTTCTCGCCAGACACGGACAAGGATGGCACAATCTTGTCACCAAGAAGTATCTGAAGCAAGAGTGGTTTAGTAAATGGAGGTTTGTGGGCACCGACGGCGAAATCATATGGGGACCCGATGCTGATTTAACCGAGTTGGGGATAAACCAGGCCAAGGAAAACCACCAGGCGTGGAAACGAGAGTTGCTTCTCCATGGAGCTCCCACCCCAACCAAGTTTTATGTGTCGCCCTTACAAAGATCAATCAAGACTCATAATATCACCTGGCCAGACACCAATCCGATTGTTATGGAGAATGTCCGGGAAACTCTTGGACTACACCTCTGCCACAGAAGGTCGAGCCGAGCTGACATTGAACGAAAATTCCCCAATGTTCGGATTCCTGAAGAATTTTCCGAGGAGGATGACATGTTTGATGAATTTAGCGTTAGGGAAGAATTGCACGAGCAGTTCCTTCGTATGAACCGGGTATTGCAGGAGATATTCGATAAAGATACTGGGGATAGTGTGATTTGCATAACCTCACACGCAGGAACTATCCGGTCGTTTCTCACTGTTTTAGGGCATAGGAAGTTTACCATTCCCACAGGGGGGATGATTCCAGTTGTGGTTAAGGGTACTCGCTCAGGGAGCCAGTGAGGTGGTGGAAGTGGCGGAACTAAACAGAGTTATATAGAAATATAGAGTAGAGTGTACTACAAAAATAACAATGGACTGTGTTTGATTGCGGGTTGTCGATAAGAACATACTGATCGGGTACATGGTTCCAACCACACGGTCTTCGCCATGATGGTCAAATTGAAAAAAAAAATAAAAGAAAAGCCCGATGCGGGGGTCGAACCCGCAACCTTTTGATGTCCAACTTAAGAGTCAAACGCTCTACCGATTGAGCTAACCAGGCCGATTCTTGTCAGTTTGTTTTGCTGATATACTAAGCTGTGTGAGATGGTGCAATGCTTGAGAGCATTGCACCAGAGTTCCTCTATCAGTAGGGTCGCTTACAAGAGACAAATCATTACTATTTCGAGACACAACACTTCGTTGGCAATCCCGGAACCATCTGGGACAATATATCAAGAGAAGGGGGGGAGGATAGCGTAAAGTGTCTGCCACAATGAATAATCCAGCCAAACAAGCATTCTCCAACCTGCAAAGGGGCACACACATGCTAGATTAATTCAACCAGTTAACACATTCATTCGCCCCTAAACCTGAGGAACCACGACTTGCTATATCCCTACGCCTACCCATACTTCCATCAATACTTCCATCAACCCCCCCCCCCCCATCCAATGATAATTTCCGAGACAAAACTCCACATATTCTTTACCTTTTTTTTCCAGGTTGTGTCATGCATCTACTTGGTTCAAACAACAACCAAAAACTAACCACTACATAGAGCAATGAAGAGCCACCTCCCCCTCCCACAGTTACAACTATTGGGTGCAAAAAAAAAAAGTGTTGCTTGATGACGTTTTTTTGCCAGTGCAATCTCATCGTAGGATTTTGGTGCTGAAAAAAAAATGGCTTGGCTCATCTCCATCGCAAGCTCTCTCAAAGATACACCGTTAGTCCCTCATACACTGTCCTCGATCCAATAAACCCCCACGATGAGACAGAAGAGAGCAAAGTCGTACAAGAAACAAATAAACGTGTACATACACGCATTCAAGTTCAGGGAGCCATTCCAAGTGATTGTCGACCACGAAATCATCCTCAATACCTTTTCTGCCGCATACGACATTGCCAAAGGGCTCACCAGGACCATACAAGGCGAAACGAAGCCGATGATTACACAATGCTGCATGCAGGCTCTATACGACAGTAAAAACCAAGGGGCAATTGACTTGGCGAAAACGTTTGAAAGAAGAAGGTGTAACCACCGGCAAGCCATAGATCCGTATGAGTGTATTGAGTCGGTGGTTAATATTAATGGGGCGAATAAACATAGGTACGTGGTGGCAGTGCAGGATCCCAAGGTCCGGAAGAAGTTGAGTAAAGTGCCGGGAGTGCCGATAATCTTTATGAATCGGTCGGTGATGGTGATGGAGCCGTTGTCGGATGCCAGTGCAAAGTATTCTCAGGCTTACGAAGCTGGAAAACTAACTGGTGGGTTGAACGATGCGAAAATGGCGGGAATAAAAGGAGCTCCTGTTGCTGAAGCTGGAGAGGAGATGGGTGAGCCCAAGATGAAGAAGAGAAAGGGTCCCAAAGAACCAAATCCGTTAAGTATGAAGAAGAAGAAGAAGCCAGCCAATGGGGAGACCACCAGTTCTAACCCACCGAAGAAGAATAGAAGGAAAGTGCATGGAAAGGCGAAGGTGCATGGAGAGGGAGAGAAGGTGGAGGGAGAGAAGGTGGAGGGAGAGGAGGTGGAGGGAGAGGAGGCGAAGGAGGATAAAGTAGAAGATGAGCTGAATCTTGCATAGAATATATCAAATGTAGATCTTTGTAATAAGCCAAGGAAGGAACCTTAGTATGTACAAATATACACCAGTAGGAATATCCGCCAACAGGATTATCCATCAATAGGATTATCCACCATGATAGGGCCATAAAACCCCGCCCATGGAAACCAATAACAATACACTCCAAATACATTACACTCCAAATACATTACACTCCAAATACATTACACTCCAAATACATTACACAACAATATACCCGTACTAACTCTCAAAACCAACCTCCTGTAAAACCTCAAACCCATTCTTGGTAGTACTTGCCTTTGGAGTCGCTTTCATCTTTTCAGCAACCCGGGAATCCTCCACCTTCAAAACGTACGTAGCACTATCGTCTATCAAGCACAACTTACTACCAAACGCCAACGATCTCTCTCGTAACACTTTTCTGAACCCCTTCAGCAACAAGTACAACTTGTTTTCATCCTCGATACCCGTATCCTTGAAGGTTTCTCTCGAATAAAACACAAACGTCGAATCCTTGATCCATCCAAAACAAGGACTGGAAATATGCGATGCATCAACAAGAGTCTGCAAACTCTGCTCCAACTCGTCCCTGGTGACACCAAAGAACAAATCCTGGATAACTATGGCGTTGTATAATGACTCCTGGAGGTCCTGCTGCTTCAATTCCTCTGCCCGCAACTTTTCCGCCTCAAGCTGTTCCTGGTGGGTATACGCCCGCTCTAAAGTGGCTGCTGGGATCTGCGTCAACTGGGTAATCACAATAAATACCGACCGCTTGGGTTCTTGGTCCTGGGACTGGGTGTAGAGCTTGAAAGCTCCCCCTAGTTCATGAACAAACTGCCGCTGCACCGTCGGCATGGCTGGGAAATGGTAACTTCTCTTGGGTGCCACAGCACCAGTTTCTACCTGGAAATTGTACTCTTCAATAAAGCCACGAATAACCTTCTCTATGCGCAAACACCACGTTCTCTGCTTGGCAAACGTAGCAAGCACAAACTCGGAATACACCGACTTGTCCCCACCGGACTCTTCAGTTGGACCCATATCGAACGCTTCTCTTAATGCCGTGGCCCTCTTTAGAGCAGCACACGATTCGTCACAGTCTAGAACCGTTCCAATAACGGACGGTTCAGCAGCAGTGGATCCACACTTGACCGTCTTGCCCAAGTTACCGCATTCACAGGTTAGCACCACATCCTCAGTACACCTCACACTATCACATTGGGAGCTCCTGCCTGGTTTATCATAGTGGCACTGGAGCTTACATAAATGGGGACAGTTCTTCCTCACATTTTTGCATAGCGTACGACAAGTACTCGACGGCAAATGGATATTCTCCTTGGTGCATTCTGACGAACAGGTTCGTAAACACGGATGGCCACAGTCCTTATTGACCATGCACATCTTACCACATGAGACCCGTTCTTGGGAACATAAAATACCCGGGATGTCCAGGGTAGCACCACAGTCGCATTCCCGGCTAACTAAGGCAGTACATTTCGGACACGGAGAGTCGTTCCCGTGACATTCGTGGATCTCAGGTCTATGGCCACAGCGAGGTACCCGGGCACACTGTTCATGACACGCCAATGTCGTACCGCACCGGATTGGAGCAGGAATAACCGTCTTGCCACAGTGGCACACCAAGTCGTCATTACTCGACTCTAAGCAAACTTCACACGGACCGCTGTGGCACATGGCACCACACTCATGAACCCCGCAGCTCTTCATCCGGTTACAGGTCCGGGTACAAATATGTCTGGCTTCAATGGTCATTATATCATCGCCAAAATTGGACCGAAGATTGTTCCTAATGGCTTTCTTCTTGGCCCGCTCCCGAGCTAGACCCTGCTGTTCATACGGACAGCACTCCTCACGATGGTAGTGGCGACGACAGCTCAACAATACAGAACATTTGTGGGTGCAGTGTGGTTTAATACCAGACTGGACATACTTACACGGAGCCAAATAAGTCTCGTGTCCACAGGCACATTTGATTTCATGGATGGTAGCACATTCACAGGGACCTTTGTGACACTTGAACTTACACTTGCACCCACAAGGGAGTAGCTTACCACAAACGTTATCACATTCAGGTACCGGGTCGGTACATTTAGTTCTATTGGTAGAATCAACCTTGGTCTTGCCACAGTAGCAGCTGGTGATCACATCTGGAGAGTACTTACATTTGGGGACAGACAGCTGTGGAGGTTGGCAATCAACAACCTCATAATGTTCACCACAATCATAGTACACCTTCTTGGTGGTGTGGCAGGAACCACCGCCAATCCAACCTCCACAGTCCTTTAGTTGTTTTTGCCAGCACTTTAAAGCAAGGTCCTGGTCCCCACAGTAGCAGCGGATCGTGATATCTTGCTGGCATAACCCACAGAAGCCCGCATGACACCCTCGGGGACACTTGTGCTCCATATCACATACCGTGACTTCGCAGTCGTTGGTACACCTCCAACCACCTTCATATGGGGTAATTAGACATGGGACTTGTTTTGCCTCCTTGCCACAGTGGCACTTGGTCACCGGACCCATAGCACCACATAGTGGATGCTTACCCGGATGGCATTCACTCATGCATTGGTGAATACAGTCCGGGTATTTATAGCCACATGTATCGCCACAGCTAAACGGAATCAACAACTCGTCGATCGGGTTGGCTTTGGTGGGGTTGGTGACTTTGCCACACCAGCATTTAAACCGATTGGGGATTCTTCTGGTGACTACATTACAGCTCGGACACCGCCACTCCTTGTGTCTCGTAGTGGAGGATCCACGCACAGCCCAGTCTTTAATACACTCAAGGTCGTAAACCCGGAAACAGTGCTCACAGGTCCATATTTGCGACTGGGTATCGATTTCTCCCGTGCAAACAAGACATACATACGTGCCATCAAGAATCTCCTGACATATGGTGGACCCAAGCGACTCGTTGCGATGCCCATCGGAGTTCTCATCGGAGTCCATTTCAGAATCAGACTCCGATGAGGACTCTGAGGCAGCTAGCTCTGGCGGAACTGTAACGTCGTCGTCACTCACTGGAGGATCCTTGTCGAACGACGCAATCACAGAGCCACCACGTTCATGTTCATCAGCTTCCATACTTACTGGGGAATTGATTAGATGAAAAAAAAATTTTGTGGGGACGGTTTTTTTTTTCACTGTTTATATTCCTAATGGGTCTCCACAACAGAACAATGGTGCCTATCGATGGTTGATCCAGCATCGGAGGGGTGCTGTTGTATTCAGCAAGGAAGCGGTGTATATGGACATATTGGGCTTTCTTCTCCAACAACACTCATTCTCATTGACCTCCTTTCCGTGGCCATCTCCAGCGCGAAAAAAACCCCCTACAATAACAACTTTGAAATGGCATTATGGATTGCTGGTGATGGGAGTGGAGGGGCACCAACAATCCGGATACGACCTCCCTCCAGCCCCCCACAACCAAAATGGTACTTATATAACAATAGAAAAAATTTATAAATCAAATGTATAAAAACTACACCCATCACACTCTAACGCTTCTTCTCTTGAAAAAATCCATCACTTTCCTGGCGGCGCTGGCATCCTTGCTACTGATGGACGAGGACGTTGTCGATGTGTTTGATAGTTTGGACGACCCCGTCGAACCCAAGCGTTTGCTATCCTTTCTCGAGGACACATTGGCCTCGTTCAGGGGTTCCAATACTTTGCGTGCTGGTGTTGTGCTTTGGTATGAATAGAACGATAAAATGCTAAACCGGTTACGCTTCTTCTGGTCCTTGTTCTCCTTATCCTCGCTGGCTTTGCTGCGCGACGAGGACTCGGTCTTCCTGGTGGCTTGTGGCTTTGCCTGCGCTTCCTTTGGCTTTTCGATATACTCCTCAATGGGGGCGATGATTTCTGGCACCACATCGTCGGGAATCATATCTAATGTATCACTGGACTGTGTCTGGACTTGCTTTTCATGCTCTTCTGTATCGCTCTTTGCAGGATCATCGGGTTCGACCTTAATCTCGGCCGGCGACTCAGTTTCAAATGGTGGCGTTTGGTCCATCATGGGTATTTCCTTGGTGTCGCATTCAGACTCGCCGTCCTTCTCCAGGTCGGTCTTCTTCACCGGAGAAAGGTCCAATGTATCTATTTTATCTTCCAAGTAATTCAACGCCACGCTCTTGGTGACGGGGCTTTCGCTCACGCTGCTGTTCTGGTTACTCAAAACACCGTTGACGTTTACATGCGTAACCACGGAATTTCTCCGCAGCGACTCACTCAACAACTCGTGCGACGACTCCGACTTGGGTGGCGAAGTGGATATATACTGCGCCACTACTGGCACGTTGCCCGGGCTGGGCATTTTTATGAAATCAAAACCGCCATGGTTGGAGCTGCTGCCGCCAAGAGACGACGACATGCTGGATGGATGGTACGAAGTGGGTCGGGGCTTCTTGGTGGTGTGGGGTAATCGTGGGGAGTTGGACGGTGGGGGCAAAACCACCGCGAGAGCAATGTTCTTGGTGGGACTTTCCACAATGGTGGAGATGGATGCTCCCGTGTATGGGCTCGACTTTGATACTGGGCCAGTCACGTGGCTGTTCTGGTGGGGCTGGGGCTGGGAGTTGTTCAAGTTCTCGCTGGAGTTGCTGTACACCGCCTTTAATGCTATGGAGGCCGAAGGGTATGCAATGGATACTGATGCGGATTTCTGGTGGCCCCTTATAGGCGACGTGGCGGCGGTACGGGTCCTCTTGGGCGATGGTAGCTGGTTGGCACCTGAGATCGAGTCGGCGGAATCGTTGGTGGCGTGTTTGGGTGAGGTTACTATTGCATTGGCTAATGACGACGAAGTAGACGGCGATGAGTATAATATACCCACGCTTGACGAGGAGTATGATCTGCTGTGTGTGGGCATGGGCTGCACAATTTGCGGAGGATGGTGCTGGAGAGTGTGGGCCACTGGGGCGGCGGGTGGCTGCGACGACGCCAACAATGACGACGAATTGGTGCGTTCGGCAATCATCGAGTACCGTTTATTAGGAGTGACGGGTACGGGGATGCTCTGGGAGTGGGGCTGTTTCCTTCTCTCATTCTCCTTATGTATGGCGTCCCACTCGGGCTGTCTTACCGAAAGCAAATTAGCGTGTGCACTCAACCAAGGGTGGTTCCTAATCTCGTTCATGGTGATTCTCGACTTGGGGTCGGCGACAATGATCTTCCTTAACAAGTCCCGCGCCAAGGGAGACACGTATTCCGGGAATGTGAGCGGCGTCTTGCATATATAATGGTACAATTTGATTATATCGGAACCGTCTTCGTTCTCGGGGTCATCATCAAAGGGCAAATACCCAGCTAGCATGGCGTACAATATAACCCCAAGCGACCATATGTCTACTTTTCTTCCCTCGTACTGGGTCTGGGATAATACGAGCTCGGGGGCCGCGTAGCACGGCGATCCACAACTGGTTTTCATGAAGTCGTTCTTCTCTTTGTTGTAGGAGTTGACAAACCCAAAGTCGCTGATAATCACGTTCTGGTGCTTGTCCAAGAGCAAATTCTCCAACTTCAAGTCCCGGTGGATGAGTCCCTTGGAGTGCATGTAATCGACGCCACTGGTGAGCTGGGCAAACAATTTCTTGGCCAATGGTTCTTTCAAATACTTGTGGTGCAAGATATAGTCGAATAGCTCTCCTCCCAGGGCATACTCCAACACTATGCCGATGTATTTCCCGCTCTTCATAACTTCCACGAGGTTTACTATGTTGGGGTGGTTTAGCATCTTGAGGGAGTTTATTTCCCGGTGTATTTTCACCTCGGAGTCGGAGTCTTTGGCGATGGTGGCGCGCTTGATGAGTTTGATGGCCACCTGGCTGGGGGCTTGTCCGTCCTTTCTCCAGCCGAGTTTTACTTTGCCAAACTCTCCCTCTCCGAGGGTGGAGCCGAGGATATAGTTTCCAAACCGTATTTCTCGGTGTACTCGTTTTGTCATGCTGGGGGTTGTATGATATTGGGATGCAGGTTTGGCCAGCGGCGGCTGGTTTTGGTTTTGGTTTTGGTGCTGGTTTTGGTGCGGTTGCGCTAACACAGAGTACACGTCTATAGACGACCTGGGGGTACTGCTCAGAACAGTAGTGGTTTTTGGCTGGGGCTGAGAAGATAATACAGACGACGTGTTCATAATTGGGTTATATACATCAGTTGCCGAGCCGGGGGGTTGCGCGAGGACGTTTATCGACATCATAAACCGAGCTTACTCGAAGTTTATAAGTAAATCTTGAGTTTGTTTTGGTTTTGTTAAGCGGCTAAAAAAAGTAACGAGTAAACAACGACGAGCAAAAAAAAAAAAAAAAAAATTTTTTTTTTCTGTTTCCTTTGTTTTCCTTTTGTTTGGTGTCAGTTGCGAATTAGTGGGGGTGAAACCTGAGAATGATAATCAGCAGTGTATTGTCAATTAAGGTAGGAGGCGGGGGGGGTGCGCGAATAGTGTTGATCCAGGAGATGGGCAAGGGACGTGTGGGAGGAGCACACACGGTAACTAGCAGTGTCAGGATAATGGGGAGCAAGTATGGATATATGTTAGATGAGTTGCCAACTACTGGCAGCCTATCTCTAACAACGATTTTGTTGCAACCTTGCTACAAAACCAAAAGACCTGACTGTTCAATTAAGCTTTAATGTGGAACAGCTACAAAGCCAAAAATAAGGGATCACTTAGAAAAAAATGCAAGTCACTACCAAAACCAAGAGTGGTGAGATTCCTCTACTGTGAATGGAGATTTGTTGTACTTTTATAGTTTTCTGGCGGAATTTTTTTTTTGTACGTTTCAGCTTGGCTTATACCTAAAGGCAGCAGTGTTTGTTTAGGTTACCAACTAATATGGTCCGGTACAATAGATCGGGGGAGGAAGAATTATCTGCTGACAAGTTCACTTGCTTATTTTTACCCGACGTCGTCTGTAGCGATGTAAAGAATGGCAGGAACCTGGAATAATGATCGAAGAATGGATCGAGACAGCACTAAGGGGAGTGAGTGCTTTTTCTGTGCTTGATATTTTTCTTGGGGTGCCCTCTGTCTACAATAATAAGGTTTGTCCAGTATTCGGCGATTGGATAGTTGCAACAGGTATGGTTGTAATGGGTTTTGAGGTGCACTTACGGTGACGGTGGTGGCAAGTGATGGCGATGGTACCTTAAATTGTTTGGCTTGTTGGGAAGAAAGGGAAAGCTTATAGGGAAATAGTTTTTGGCTGCTTTATAGGAAGGGGGAACAGGGCACGATTTGTATGGAACAACAATGGGAACAGCGCTCGTTGCGAGGAATCACTGGGTTCTTTTGTTTACCTTTTGTGAGGAGGTACACGCACATGTATATTCCCGATCAGGGAATCAAATTGGAGATGTGTTTTGTTTTTATTTTTTTTTTTTTGCTGCTTATTTTTTTGTTGCTTATTTTTTTGCTGCTTATTTTTTTGCTGCTTATTTTTTTTTGCTGTTTATTTTTTTTTGCTGGATGTGCAGCATGAAGAAGGCTTTTTGGTGGTCACACCAAGCTGCCTTTCCCCCTCCATTCCCTCTCTGGGTTGCGAGATAGCATGCATGGGGGAAGCGTGGACGTTGGGTGCTTGGAACTGCAAGTTAGCCGTCAAAGCGTTTGCTACAGCATTGACATGTGCGTGCATTTCCGTTCTTTTTTTGCAAGTCGATGCTCCTGTTGGAATTTATAATACCGAAAAGAAAGAATAGGAATTTATTATTTTTGTAGATTATCATTACGAATTGCATGGTATTGGTGATTGGGATAGTCACGAGGGATATGTGCCCCCCGTAACCAGCTTAGTTTTAAAAAGAAACATAGAGGCGGGTGCAAAGGGGGGTGAGGATGGTTATGTTTTCTAGTTGGCGGTGGCTTTGTGAGATGGACTGTAGTGTCTCGTAGAGAAATGCTCCCCGTTGATACTTGTGTCCTCAATGCTAGTGTCAGAATGGTACTGCCACAAGGGGGGTTACTGCCACTCAACCAGGGAGGTTTCCGGTTATTTCTTTTTACAATGGTTGTCTTTACTACCGGCGATGTAACCAGTTGTAAAGAGGTTGATTTACGATATCTCCAAGGGATACATATAAAAAAATATTCTTAGTCTTCCCAATTACGATTTTCGAAAACCGTGATGAAATGCGGAGAAGAAGGTTGGCATATTCTCCGAATGAGATAACAGCCTCTCCCAACGTGATTCCCAGTAAGGGCGGATCTGGTTCTCTTCCAAGTACGAAAAAGAGGGGCGCAATCTCAATTCCTGGTGCAACTTACGAAGTCTGTATAGTGGGCAAAGATTGTGGGAACAATAAAAAAAAGGGGATGGGGGTATTTTAAGGTTCAGGAGGGGATCAGTGATCATCAACCTTGCAGCAAAGGGGAATTCTTCAAACTAACAATGGTCTGGGGTTCTCGTTGTCACTCAGAAGGTGTATTGTGATGGGGAGTACTTGTAATCAATCTGTTTTCATCCTATGTTTTCTTCCCATTCCATTGTTGATTCACGGAATCTTGACAAGACAGAAAGAAAGAAACAAAAAAAATAGAAGCTTGTAAACCATGGAGTTGGGTGATTCAGCTGGTGGAACACATTCGTCGCTGTGGTTTGGGTTTGTCACGGTGGGGGTGGACGCAACTATGTTCTCCACAATGTTGAGGGCGCACGGCGCGTCGGTTTCCCCTTTATGTAGGAAAATGTCCTCTTTATAACTGGTATAAATAAGAGTTCTGGATAAATAGTTTTCTGCCAGGGGGAGCTAAAAAAGGATAAACATATTTCCCGGGTCACTTCATGCCATACAACATTTGGTTGGATAGACCTCCCTCCCCCCCTTGAAACCCAGTTGGCAACCTGCCAATTGTCATATAAGGTGAAATAAGCTGACCCAGTCGTGACACAATGGTTGTGAGGACTGGGTTAAGCGGGCAAGGAAAAGTTTCAAGTTATTTTTTTGTTGCTGTTGTTGTTGTTGCACCTATTGCTCATAAAGGGATGGCAAACTCATCGGTGTGACCCCATAATGGAGCCAAACACCTGCATGGAATTGGTGCATGTATGATTGGCATTGACATTACTTTTGCAGCCATTGTTTACTAGTGACTTCCAGTTCTGTTGCTAGTGGCTGCTTTCAAATGAAGTCACCATGGGGGGTCATGTTTCCTAATCTTGTCAAACACTGAATGGACACTCCTAATAATGCCCCGAATATGACACCATATGGGTAAGTGCAGCAGCACCATCTCTCCTCTACAGCTAATCCCCTCTGCAGCTAATCCCCTCTGCAGCTAATCCATCTATATCTCTGTTCAGCTATGCAACCATCGAGAATCGTAATCATGGTTATGCTTTTAGTCCACACACGACCTTTTGCAATCATTTTTTTTTCCCACTCTTTTCAAGATTTCATAAAGATGCGCAAAGCCAAGCAACACGTCTAAACTATACATAATTTATTAATATCCACGCGTATTAGTACTGGTAAGAGATGACTCAAACAGACGTTGATCAACATACAACCGAGGAAATCATCCTTGACGACGGGGCCACCGTCGTTGAAGGACAGCACGAAGAAGAGGACGAGGATGGGCTCAATGGTCCGCTCTTGATTGAGCAGCTTGAAGGTAATGGGATCACCTCGTCTGACATTAAAAAATTAAAGGCTGACGGGTACCATACTATAGAAAGTATTGCATACACGCCAAAACGTATCTTGGTCTCCGTTAAAGGGATCAGTGAGGCCAAGGCGGAAAAGATATCCGCGGAAGCCGCCAAGTTGGTGCCACTTGGATTCACCACCGCGTCTGAGTTCCACTCGCGTCGTTCCGAGTTGATTTGCCTAACCACCGGCTCCAAGCAATTGGATACTCTCTTGGGGGGTGGGATCGAAACCGGGAGCATCACTGAGATGTTTGGTGAATTCAGAACCGGGAAATCCCAGCTATGCCACACGCTTGCCGTCACGTGCCAGTTACCCATAGATATGGGGGGCGGTGAAGGCAAGTGTCTTTATATTGATACCGAAGGGACTTTCAGGCCCAACCGGTTAGTTCTGATTGCTGAGAGGTACGGGTTGAACCCTAACGACTGCTTGGATAACGTTGCATATGCTCGGGCGTATAACGCCGAGCACCAGTTGCAACTTCTTTCGCTTGCGGCGCAAATGATGTCTGAGTCGAGGTTCTCCTTGTTGATTGTCGATAGTATAATGTCGTTGTATCGTACCGACTATGCTGGTCGGGGAGAGTTGAGTGCGCGTCAGACACACGTGGCCAAGTTTATGAGGACCTTACAGAGGTTGGCGGACGAGTTTGGGATTGCTGTAGTGATAACCAACCAGGTCGTGGCCCAGGTTGATGGGATGTCGGGGATGTATAACCCTGACCCCAAGAAACCCATTGGGGGGAACATTATTGCCCATGCCTCCACCACGAGGTTATTCCTCAAGAAGGGCCGGGGAGAGACGAGAATTTGTAAGATTTACGATAGTCCATGTTTGCCGGAGAGTGAGTGTGTGTTTGCGATTTATGAAGATGGGATTGGCGATCCAAGAGTTCAGGAGGAGGAGTAGGTGATCGTTGGTGGTTGATCGTTGGTGGTTTTTCGTTGGACTTTGTAGTGTCCCCCCCCGCAGCTTTTGTTAAGGTTATAGTTTTGTTTTCTATTCGTAGTAATAATGTCGTTAATTTGAGAGCCATGCAATACAGTCGTAGCATCTGGCTTCTTATTGCTTTATAAGGAAAAGAATTCGACGGCACGCCTTAGATGTGTGATAGTTCAATTTTGGCAGAGTACCTACCCAACCTAGTGTGAATGACCAGGGGGTTTCTTTTTTTTTTTCACCAAGAACAATCAAGAGCATGCTAGCAAAGTTTGCACAAAAGTAACAAACAATGAGTGGTTTAATGTTTTTTATTTTCGATATATCCATTGAAGCGAAGAGGTGAAAACGGCGTTCGAGGATATATTGTTTCCAAGCCTTGGCAAATCCCAGGCTGAACTTTTTTCACACGAGAGAAAGAGAAAGATGGGAGAGCAACTGGGAGGTATTCGCATTAGAAGAACTATAAACTATCACCTGTCATACACCTCCGCATAGGCCGGAAGTAGGAAATCCAAATAAAGCACAAACATGAACTCACAATAGCCAAAAGTGTATACATAAAAAACAAAGAAAGAAAAAGAGGAAAAAAAAAGAAAAGCAGGAACAACTAAAAAGCCCTGTTTCGGTGACAAGTGCACTTTTTATCTAAACGATCATTTCCTCCGGTTGTGCGTAACTAAGATGATTTCCAGAGTAATTCTGAGACCATTATGCGGAATAAGATTTATTTTTTACGCAAAAAAATTTTTATCTTTTTCATCAGTGTTTTTGGTGCTGTGTACACGACCCATTTTGTCGAAGAATTTTCACCACAACCATGGTTGTAGTAAATGGACAAACCACCACAACCATTTCGTCTTGTCCTGAAAGTGTGAAACAGTTAATAAACAAACAAGAAGAAGTAGACCGGGAAAAAAAAATTCTTCCCCATAAACATTTCTTCCTTTTCTTCTCTTCCATATGCTTATTGCATTAACTTGCACCTCCAGCACCCACAGACAAACTCACACACACGCTCACAGATTCCCCCCACATAGATTTCTTACTCACACATCCACACTCACACATCCACACTCACACTCACACATCCACACCCTGTCTAATCCACCAAGAAAAGCCTACCAGTATATCAACTAAACTAGACTCCACCTACTAAGAACACCCGGTCACGATTCTCCATCCACGTGACACATACCAAGTAGGAAGCCCAAAAAAAACAAAAAAGAAAAAAAAATTTCCCCTGCGAAAACAAAAAAGACGAAAGTCTCCCCCACGAAGGTCGATCCACTTTTTTTGGGTTTTTATATTTTAACCCCAGTCTAAGTTTCAGTGTGTTACACATACACATTCTACAACGAGTGCAGAAAACGCAGGTTTCAGGACACATAGAGTTTTAACTAATTTAACTTGCACGTGATTGCCACACCGTCGTTGAAGTGAGTGATTTTCCAGCGCCTTAATTTTAGTGGTTATCGAATCTGAGTTTGTTTGAGCAAACCTCGAAAGGTGAAGCCCATTTATTTTTTTTATTATTATTTGTTATAGCTCGGGGATTGCTTTGAACGATTGTAGTTTAGTCAGTGGTTTATTGAAAGGTTTATTCAATACTTCCGTGGCTCTATCGACAGTTGTTTCGGATTAAGAAGTTTTATATATTTTGTTGTGGATACCAGGCACAGATCATCATCCCCCACCAATGAGACACACAATGGATAAACCCAAAGTCAAATCCATTCTCCCCAAACCATCGCCACACACACAATCCCCACCACCACCACCATTATTACCCGCAACAATCAAACGCAAATCAGCCTCAGTAACCTCCACCACCAAACCCCCCACAGCAGCACCAGAGACAAAGCGACAGAGAAAATCCATGCCATCACTCCCCCAAATCACCCCCAAAATAGAACCAGGCACTCATAACAGCGACGACGTCTTCTCCACCCCAGTAACCCCCACCAGTTCCTCCACGCCGACAAAAACCTCCTCTAAAGACTCAAAACAAACCGGCCATAGACCCGTCACCTCCTGCACCTTCTGTCGCCAGCATAAAATCAAATGCAACGCTTCTGACAATTATCCCCAGCCATGCCAGCGCTGTGAACGCATGGGTCTCAAGTGTGAGATAGACCCACAATTCCGACCTAAGAAAGGGTCCCAGATCCAGTCGTTAAAGCTGGATGTGGACGAGTTGAAGGCCAAGATTGAGATGTTGACCAAAAACGAATCGTTGCTCACCCAGGCGTTGAACCAGCACAACGTGAACTTCTTACACCAGCAACAACAACAACAACAACAACACCACCAGTCAAATGGTACCCCGCTCACAGACGCCTCATCATCACCCCAGAGCCTCTATATGACCAACCCATTCCCCACCCCCTCAATAACAACCATAAACCCACCACTTGTACCCCTTGCTCCGGAAAACTTGGACAATTCCCCGGAAATGTCCACCACCGCCTCCTCGGCCGACCACGCCCTGCAACAGGCACAAATGGATCACCTAGAGCCCATTCTGGAGTTCATCCTTGGTGACGTCAAAGTACCACTCTCCAAAGCCAATGAACTCCACCACCGGTTCATGCACAAACACTTACCGTTCCTCCCCATTCTCACGTCCCGGTCAGCCACCGAGTTGTACCGCAAGTCCCAGCTCCTCTTCTGGGCCGTGATCCTCACGGCATCGCTCTCAGAACCCGAGCCCACTCTCTATATGTCACTAGCATCACTAATCAAGCAACTCGCAATCGAAACGTGTTGGATCAAAACCCCTCGGTCCACTCACGTGATCCAGGCGCTTATTATCCTTTCTATATGGCCTCTTCCCAACGAGAAGGTGTTGGATGATTGTTCGTACCGGTTTGTTGGACTTGCTAAGAACTTATCGCTTCAGTTGGGGCTCCATCGTGGTGGTGAGTTTATCCAGGAGTTCAGTCGTAGTCAGGTTAATCTCGGTCCCGACTCGGAGCGATGGAGGACGCGGTCATGGCTTGCAGTATTCTTCTGTGAGCAGTTCTGGTCATCTCTCCTCGGATTACCACCATCCATCAACACTACCGACTACCTCTTGGAGAATGCCCGGGTTGACCGGTCTCTCCCCAGAGACTTCCGGTACTTGATCTCGTTGTCGATCTTCCAAAGCAAGTTGGTCAACGTCATGGGTATCAGCGTGACCCGTCCAGACGGATTACTCGAACCGCTGAACCGGGCCGGTTCTCTCAACTTGCTTGATCGTGAGTTGGAACGGCTCCGTTTCAAGCTCCCATTTGCTGATGGATCACCAGTCGAGGTATACTACTTATATATCAAGCTTATGGTGTGCTGCTTTGCATTCTTACCGGGAACTCCCATTGAGGACCAGGTCAAGTACGTTAGCTCAGCCTACTTGGCTGCCACCCGTATTGTCACCATTGTGTCGCATATGACCAATGACGTGTCATTGATTGAGCTCCCTATCTATGTCCGCCAGGCAATGACCTATAGTGTGTTTTTACTATTTAAATTACACCTTTCACGATACCTCATCGATAAGTACGTCGATAGTGCTCGTCAGCTGATTGTCACTGTCCATCGGCTCTTACGGAACACTTTGAGCTCGTGGAAGGACCTTCAGAATGACATCTTACGTACTGCTAAGGTGTTGGAGAACGTCAACATTGTGTTGTATAAGTACCCGGATATATTTATAACCGGCTCCGATGACGATGAAGATGCCAGTATCATCACCCGTATGAGGTCACACTTGACGGCGTCATTGTTTTACGACTTGGTGTGGTGTGTTCATGAGGGTCGGCGGAGGACTATGCTCGATAAGGTGGATCCGACCCGGGCTGCCCGAGAGTCACAGAGAGACCCGGGTCGCAAATTGCTACCGTTGCCATTCTATAACCAGATCACCCAGGATGACTTCAAGACCGTCAAAACAACTACGCCTAATGGGACGACAGTGACGACGTTGGTGCCAACTGATGCGGCGATGGACCAGGCCCGACTGGTGGCTGAGCTGTCGAATAAGCCGATTGAAATCAACGGTATCCCATTGCCAATGCTTGAGGCCACCGGGTCGACACGTGATATTGCGTTCCTCAAACCGGAACAGGATATTGAGGAGAGGACAGGTGTTGGTAAGCAGCAGGTGTTGCCGGTGCCGCCGTCGTTGGCCTCACAGAGTCTGCAGCAGAGATATCCTGGTTCACACGGTTCGATTCCGTCGGTGGTGGTGCCGCACTCTCAACAGCAGCACCAGCAGCACCAGCAACAACAACAACAACAACAGCACCAGCAGCAACAACAACAACAACAACAACAACAGCAACAGCAACAACAACAACAGCAACAGCACCAGCAGTATATGCCGGCTATTGACGACATTCAACAACCCATGTTCACCAACTCTGAAGTACAGCCATTGGACGACCAGGTTCATCCAGGCGCATTTCTTCAGATCGACAACTTCTTCCAGCAGCAGTCTAATGGTTGGTTCAGCAACGACAACTACCAGGACAATGACGATTTCTTGGGCTGGTTCGATGTGAATCTGTTACCCGAGAAGTAATGGTGTAGTAATGGAGCATTGATGGCTCCAGTTGTGTGGTGTGGTTAGTTGTACAACACTGTTTCTACAACGTATACTTGCCAACACTAGCTTTACTATATATTTGTACATATACTTTGATATTTAATGTGACTATATAACTGTTTACCGGGGAAAGGGGAGGTACATAACGGAGAACATATTGGCAATTACGAAAGTCACGTGAATACAGTCATATGCCAATTATCATGTGATTACATTCACATGACTGTATTCACGTGATATGTGGTAATAGGGAGAAGGAATTTCCCAGTCCTGGCAAAACCCCATTTCAAACCCCCGAACTACAACTACTCCTGTCTTTCCTCTTCTCATTCAAGTAGTACTGTAACCACATATAACTCCGTCAACAAAAATGCTTTCCAGACAAATCCTCCGCTCCATTGGTGCCTCCAGAACCGCAATTGCTGCGAGACCATCTGCCGTCCAGTTCGCCAGGTTCATCTCCTTCAAGCAAGAAGACCAGCCCCGGATCAGAATCGGAGCCACGGCACCAAACTTCCAAGTAGACACCACCCAAGGTCCAATTGACTTCCACGAATGGATTGGAGACAAATGGGTCATACTTTTCTCCCACCCCGCAGACTATACTCCAGTCTGCACCACTGAATTGGGAGCTTTCTCCCGTTTGAAGCCCGAGTTTGATAAGCGTGGAGTGAAGTTAATTGGGTTATCGGTTGACGATATCGACAGCCACCACGGTTGGGTTAAGGATATTGAAGACGTGGCAACTCAGGGTAAGAAGTTTGACTTTCCAATTATTGCCGATGGTAAGAAGGAAGTTGCGTTCAAGTACGATATGGTTACCGAAGAGGATTTCGCAAACTTGCAGAGCGGCGTGGTATTCACGGTGCGTGCTGTGTATATCATTGACCCTAATAAGAAGGTGAGATTGACGTTGACTTATCCTGCCAGCACCGGTAGAAACACCGAGGAGATTATTAGAGTGATTGATGCTTTGCAGTTGGCTGACTCTAAGGGTATTGCCACTCCAGTTGACTGGAAGGTTGGTGACGAGGTTATTATTCCTCCTTCTGTATCTGATGCCGATGCGAAGAAGAAGTTTGGTGAGTTCAGAAAGGTCAAGTCCTATTTGAGATACACCAAGGTTTAAGGTGTGGTGGGTTTTTTTTTGTAGTTTGTATTCTCTGAGTTGCGACAGTTATATTTGTATTGATTGTTGTGGAGGGTCTTGATGGATTGGTTGTCCGATGGTGAGGAGGAAGATGATTGTGTTGTTTGTGTGTATAGTTTTTTTGTATGGTCTTTGTATATACATTGTGAACACTCCTTATGAACATCTATGAACACCTATTTACACTCATGGTATGTCTTCTGACCAACACATAAACCACACAAACCTAATGCACATTTGCATCGGCTAAATGGGGCACAGTTGCCGCTTCATCACAATTAGACCCCTGCAAGACATGAACAACATCGTTCTCGTCTGTAAACACCACTTCCCGGCGGGAATTTGTACTGAGCCGAGGCTCAATATACTTCCAGGCAGAACTTTTCAATACCGGCGGCTCCAAATCACGGTTGGCCATACCGAAATACAATCTCTCGCCAATTGGCAAACTAGCAGGTGGCTCCACAATGTCAACCGCCACTTGGTTATCACCTAAACTCTTCTCGGCTGCTAGAATCATGCCTTCCGAAGGCTCGCCTAGAAACTTTCTCTTCTTCGAATTGACCAACACCACCACTCGCCGGTTCTGCATTTCTTCCACTGAGAAAAACGGTGCTAGTCCAGAACCCACCTGGATGGTCTTGGTGGGCTCCACTTGAATCTGAGACACGTACATCTTGTCGCTGTTTTCGAGTTTTCTGCACGACGTTATCTGGCCGACTTGGAGTTTGAGAAGTTGAGGATGGACTACGAGGATTAATGGGATTGTTAGAATAGGGAGAAGGTTTAGTTTGAGGGAGAATGGAGGGAGAAATTTAACATACATGTTCTAGCGGGAGTAGCATTGTTAGATACTGCTCGCGTGAGGGTTCGGGTAATAGGAAAGTTCCACAAAGTTTCCCGCAAAGGGGATATCCTATTGAGCATAGTTAGCATGGTTGGAATGGAAGAAGTACCTGGCAAGCAGTGGTAGTAAGCAGACATGGTTAAACATGTTCATGTGCGTGGGGAGAATATCGTCACGTGGTACATACGCAGGCAATTTATCCCGATTAGGAAATTTCCCTCGCGTCTTCAAATTCTCGAAGAACTTCTCATAAAAAAGCCAACAATCTTCACTCTTCTTCCTTCTCCCACATACACTTCCTCCCACATACTCCTCCGACGCACTCCCACACACACACACACCATGTCCAACTTTGTCTCGTCACCTCGAGCCATCCCGTCGGATGCAGCACAACTATTAAACTCACAAACGTCATCCGCATACGGAAACACCACCTCGACGCCGCGGTCCACCAGACCACCGACCTATTCCGAATCCCAGTACTCCCAAACCGCACCCACACCACAGCCCCATACCGACTTGCGCAGCGCCATCTCCGGCCGCCGCAGACAAATAGCCGTGCCCAAGGTGGTTGACGTCACCGGAGAGAAAGTCCGCGAGTCGTTCGAGGGTTTTCTCGAGGAGTTTGTCGATCCCGAGTCCACCTCCGACTCCGACCAGTGGCACGGGAAAATATACCTCGCCCAGATCCAGGCCATGAAGCAGTTCGAGTATTGCACCCTCTATGTCAACTATGAGCACTTGCTAGTAATTGAGAACGGGGTGTTGGCCACGGCTATCCTGGAACAGTACTACCGGTTCTACCCGTTCTTGCTCAAGGGGTTAAAGCGCATGTTCAAGAAGTATGCCCCAAGTTTGTTGCGCACTAATTTGCTTGGATCTGGAGCCGAAGATGATGATGGTGATGACGTCATTGACGCACGTGTCGGAGATAGCACGTCCGGTTCGGGTGTCACATCGTCATCGTCGTCATCCGCCACCGCAGCAGCAGCGCTGTCGGGAGAACGCGTGTTCCAGATCGCCTTCTTCAACTTGCCCTCGGTGCAAAGAATCCGCGATATCCGTACCAGCAAGATCGGATCATTGCTCTCGATCCTGGGCACGGTAACACGGACATCCGAGGTGCGTCCGGAGTTGTACCGGGCGAGCTTCACGTGCGACTTGTGCTCGGCAGTCGTGGACGGCGTTGAACAGACGTTCAAGTACACTGAGCCCACGTCATGTCCGTCGTGTGAGAACCAATCGTACTTCACGTTGAATGTGGCCAAGTCGCAGTTTGTCGACTGGCAGCGGGTGCGGATCCAGGAGAATTCCAACGAGATCCCGTCGGGGTCGATGCCACGGACATTGGACGTGATTCTCCGTGGGGAGACCGTTGAGCGGGCCAAGCCCGGAGATAAGTGTAGGTTCACCGGATGCGAGATTGTTATCCCGGACGTGGCCCAATTGGGGCTCCCAGGAGTGAAGCCACAGTCGGTGAAGGAGAACCGCGGCGGCGGCAGCGGTGCCGCCGCCTCCTCGGGACTCAGCTCGGGCGTTTCTGGGTTGAAAGCCCTCGGAGTGAGAGACTTGACCTACAAAATCGCCTTCCATGCCTCTCACGTGACGTCTGTGGTGAATAAGGTAAGTGATAGCGACGGAAACGGTTCCGTGACCGGCTCCGGCAATAATTCCACTGAGGTAACAGCTAGCGACCAGGAGATGTTCCTCACCTCGCTAAGCGATGCCGAAGTGGCTCAGCTCAAAGACATGGTCAAAGACGAGCATGTGTACAGCAAATTAGTCCAGTCTATCGCCCCGGCAGTATTCGGGCACGAAGTGGTGAAGAAGGGGATCCTCCTACAGTTACTAGGTGGGGTCCACAAGAAGACCGTGGACGGTATAAATCTTCGTGGAGACATTAACATTTGTATAGTTGGAGATCCGTCTACGTCCAAGTCGCAGTTCTTAAAGTATGTATGTGGGTTCTCACCACGTGCAGTGTATACTTCCGGGAAAGCGTCTTCGGCAGCTGGGTTAACTGCAGCCGTGGTCAAGGACGAAGAAAGCGGTGAGTTCACCATAGAAGCCGGGGCACTAATGCTTGCCGATAACGGAATCTGTGCCATAGACGAGTTTGACAAGATGGACGTGTCTGACCAGGTGGCTATTCATGAAGCCATGGAACAGCAGACGATATCTATTGCCAAGGCAGGTATACAGGCCACATTGAATGCCAGAACGTCTATATTGGCTGCAGCTAACCCTATAGGTGGTCGGTACAATCGTAAATTGAGTCTTCGTTCTAACTTGAATATGACTGCGCCAATCATGTCCCGGTTCGACTTGTTCTTTGTCATATTGGACGACTGTAACGAGAGAATAGATACCCAGCTAGCGTCGCATATTGTCGACTTGCATATGTTGAGGGATGAGGCCATTGACCCACCATACTCGGCAGAACAGTTATCGAGGTATATCAAGTACGCCAAGACGTTCAGACCGAAGATGACCAAAGAAGCGAGGGATTTCTTGGTGGCTCGGTATAAGGAGTTGAGAGAGGACGATGCTCAAGGTTTGGGCCGGTCTTCGTATAGGATTACTGTGCGGCAGTTGGAGTCGATGATTCGGTTGTCGGAGGCTATTGCTCGGGCTAACTGTACCGAGGAGATTACTCCTAGCTTTGTGGCGGAGGCGTATGATTTGTTACGGCAGTCTATTATCCGAGTGGAAATGGACGACGTGGAGGTGGATGAGGAGGAGACTGAACAGGAAGAACTAGGTAGTGCACCTGCTGCTGCTAATGCTGCTGCTGCTAATGCTGCTGCTGCTCCTGCTACTGCTCCTGCCACTGCTCCTGCCAAGAGAGAACCTGCCTCCATCACCTATGACAAATATGTTTCCATGATGAACTTGCTAGTGAAACGGATCTCCGACGACGAAAATCACGGCGGAGAAGGTATCACCGCAGACGACTTGATCGACTGGTACTTGCTCCAGCGAGAATCAGAGATCTCCACCGAGCAGGAGTACTTGGATGAGAGGAAATTGGCGTTTAAAGTGATGAAAAGACTCGTGAAGGATAGGATATTGATGAGCGTGGTTAATAGAGGCAGTAGTACTGACCAAGGTGCCGATGTGGTTTATATCATCCATCCTAACTGTGCTATATTGGATTTCTTTGACCAGTCTGGACCACAGCCGGAAGAGAGTAGTATGCAAGAGGATTAGTTTGTAGTGTGGTGTATATTAGATAGAAATATTACAGAAGAATGCCTAGATAGGAGATGATACTGCATGAAGACCATCCTGTGTACATTGTTGCATACATAAACCACCAATACACGTTGGTATCATTTGAACCTCCAAACTTCGCTATTACAGCAAATACCCAATACTCTTCCCACCGGTTAGTCCCTTAAAAGTCTCCTTCATTAGAATACTCGACACTGATGTCTACGGCTTCCCCCTACTCGCCTCCACGCTCGCGGCACATTCCCAGCAATGACTCAAAAAGGCAGGTGAAGTAGGAAACATCCGTTGGCAGGAACGGCACCAGCCAGGATCGTTCTTCAGCGACGTGGTGCCGGTTTGCACCACCACCGGCAACTTGTGATGCGTATCTTTTACATAATGAAGAATGGTCAAGTGTCGGTGAAGGGCGTCCTTTCTATGGAACGCGCCTGTTCTATGGCAGGTGGGGTTTGCAGGGTAGAACGGGCACGGGAACTGCGGCGGTCTGTGGGACTTGGCGTGTCGGGTTAGATCGGATTTCCGAGGGAACGTCCACGTGCAGTTGGGGAATGTGCAAACATATGGTCGTGGGGACGACGTCTTTGGTGGCGGTACACCCAATTCCGGCTCTGGAGCAGAAGGTGGTGTTTTCTGGGTAGTCATGGGGTGTGTGAGCAGCTTGGTCCTTGTAGGCAGCACCATGGGGCGAACAATATCCGGTCGCTTGGTACGGTCGGGTTTGGAGACTCTGAACTTGCCCTTACTACTTGATAATGTGCCATTGGCTGTTGTGTCGCTACTATTTCCCATCTTGGGGCTCTTATGCCCATTGCTGGCTATCTGGTGGTTGATAGTTTCGTTGGTGTTATCTCCATCTATGTGTAAGGCATTCTCGACTGGTTGGTTCTTTGCAGCCATAGTGCTCGCGGCACAGCTCCAGCAATGGGCCATAAATACACCAGAACTAGGAAATAACCTGTGGCACACTCTGCACCACCCAGGGTCACTCTTTTGCCCCTCGCTGGGGTCGTCGATAAGCGGCACCTTGTTATCTTTAACCTTGATGTAATGGGCCAGGCATAGGTGCCGTCGTAGCTCGTCTTTAAGGTGAAACTCGCCATCTCCGTGGCCACTGCGGTTGTTGATGGTGTAGTAGGGACACTGGAAGCACGGCAGCTGGTGAGTGGCGGTGTGTCTATCCAACAGGGCAATATCTTCAAACGAACAATTACAGTTGGAGAACGTGCACCGATACCGGCATTGTTCAAGAGGGGGGTTAGATTTGGCACCGGAAACTGATGGCGACGGTTCTGGGTGCATTTCTTGTGGCTTCTTCTTGGGCTCCAGTACAGGTTGAGGAGTGTGTGTATTATTTACAGGTAATCGGAACCGATGGACTTTAAAGGACGTTTCCGAGGCAGACCGGGAGCAGCTTGGACGAGTAGCTGTGGCTACTGGAGTCTGTAGTGGCTGCTTCTCCTGATCCTCCTCTTTGGAACCGATTTCGTCTATCGTAGTCAGCAGCACACGTGTTACATTACTATCAACCACCCAATCTCCCATCCTGGACCCATAGCTGATATTCTCCTGGCAACCATATCCTCCCAAGATAAAACTACCGAGGAGGGTTTTTTCCATCCCATCCCATCTCATTACCAGTTACCTTGGCGCTACCATCGATATCAAGCACAACAAAAAAAAAATTATAGGCCCGAAAGTATGGAGTTATGGAGAGGCAGGCAAAGCGTGAAAGCTCCCGAGAACTTGTATCTGGAGGTGGTATCATGGTCCAGATTGTTTTCCCTTACATAGTGCAACTATAGTCATGGTATTTCTGAAAATAGTATAACCATCAAACGGTATCCCACATCAAGACCCTCCTCCCCCACTTACGTAATGCTTTACAATGCTGTGCCATTTTTTTTCGCAGGCCCATTAGGACATGACTCCTCTTGAACCTTAGTAATGGATTTCTAAGCTGGATGGGATGTTTTCGTTCCCATTTTTTGGTATTTCCGGGTTTGCACCATCTCCACAATATTTCACCTGGATTATCAGCCTCCCCGCCAATTCCCACATGGGTATATAAATTAATTGTTCTCCCCCCTTCTTCCTGGTAGACTATCCGATTGTATATTCTGTGTATTGGGATTTCTTCCGTACTGTGCATTAACTCCGCCTCAAACATACTCTTCCCTCTCCAATTAATTGACCTGCACCAGCGATGTCTAGCGTATGTACTTGCCCTTTTTCTTGTGTAATCACCAAAACATCCGGTTATACTAACTTGCCTTCAGGATAAACCGGCTCCCATTGAAATCTTGAAATTCGCCGACGATAAGGATGGCGCCTACAAGAGAAGACCATCCTCGTTTCGGGACTCCATCAGCTCCAAGCCAGGGGCTCGGTTCCCTCCTGCCGCGGGCAGATATCACCTTTACGTGTCGTTGGCCTGTCCCTGGGCGCACCGTACGCTTATCACCAGGGTGCTCAAAGGGTTGACGTCGGTAATTGGGTTGTCGATTGTGCATTGGCACATGGACAGTAAAGGATGGCGGTTTATCACTCCCGACGAGTTGGCCCTGTTGAAACATGCCGACGACGTGTCGTTGGGCACAGTAGACCATAACCACGGCTTTGCGCGGATTCGCGAACTCTACTTCAAGGCCGAGCCCGACTATGCCGGGAGATTCACTGTCCCTGTGTTGTGGGACAAGAAGGAGCAGACGATTGTCAATAATGAGTCATCAGAAATCATTAGGATGCTCAATAGCGAATTCAACTCCATATTGCCCAGCGAGTACGCACAAGTGGACTTGACGCCTTTGGAGTTGTTGCCCAAGATTGACGAGTTGAATTCGTGGATTTACGACAATATCAACAACGGGGTGTACAAAACCGGGTTTACCACCAGCCAAGAAATCTATGAGAAGGAAGTGGCCAATGTGTTTGCGCACTTGGATAAGGTTGAAGCCATCTTGAAGGATAACTGCGAAATCAGGAAGGAGAAGTTTTTATTGGGAAACCAGTTGACTGAGGCTGACGTGCGATTGTTTACTACGATTATTAGGTTTGATCCGGTATACGTACAGCACTTTAAATGCAATATCGGTATGATTAGATACGACTACCCATATATCCACAACTGGTTGCGTCTTTTATACTGGAAGATCCCCGGGTTCCAAGAAACGACAAACTTTGAACACATCAAGAAGCACTACACCAAGTCACACGTTGCCATCAACCCCCATGGCATAACTCCAGTGGGTCCGGTTCCTGACATCCAGCCTCTTGAGTAGGCAGTTGTATGCCGTGTTGTCCTTTGTTTGCCTCCCCCAGGATTGTTTTTTTTAGTGTCTTTGTATGTAAGTCCAATATGTATGGAAATAGCATTTGAATTCCCAGTGGTGTAGTTAACATTGAGGGCCTTTGTCTTTTTTTTTTCTCTCTCTGGTACCAGTTCCTGCATCTTTGTACAATGAGTGTACACAATGAGTACAATTGGTGCACACACAATAAGTATATGGAGCACACAAAGAGTAGTTAGTCACACACACACACAAAAAAGAAAACTAGTTGGTGATCTTGACACGCGAGAGTCACTCGCTCATTATTCACTTTCTAATGTAAGATTGTGTTTTTTCTTGTGTTGTTTCAGTTGGTGATATTGTCCAATGTGAAATTTTCACACCCACTATGGCCATCCTTTTACAGTAGGTATTACGCATACATATCCCACCAGTTACGTAAAACCACACACAAAAGAAAAAGACTAACTCTCGGGACACCATTTAAACTACTAATTCATGCAGATCATACTAAAAAAGGCTATACCAATCAAAGTAAAAAAAAAAAAAAAAAAAAACAGAGAACCCTAACCGGTAACTCCCCGTCACTTTGACGGAAACCGCTTGAACTTAAAAAACAAACAATCAACAAAAGAAGCTTTTGCGCTTGAGCGAATGGAAGATAAAAATCGTGTAACTTTTGCCACTGTGTTTGATGTTTGGTCATTTCTTTGTCAAGTACAATCAGTTTATTTTCTTTTTCATTCATATCCAGAGTGTTCTTTGCAACTTTCTTGTGAAGTTGTATTAGCATGAATTAACAATTTTAAAATAAAACAAAAAAGAAAAGAAAGGAAATCTAGACTGTATTTCATCTTTGGTTTCACCTCTGGATTCTCCCCATTCTTGTTCATTATTGGATTCACTTTTGGGTTTACTCCCTTGGTTCTCTTGGTTTTCGTAATGCTGTATTAGAAACATTTGGATGTTGTGGGTTTTTTCTGTTCGTGGGTTTTGCTTTTTTTTTTGTTGTTGTTTTTTTGTTGTTGTTTTTTTTTTTTATTTTGAGAAAGAAAAGAAAACTATTTTTGGCCTACTTTTCTTCCTGTGATATAGACGTATAATCTTGGAGTCAACCAACACCGAGATTAATAAACTACCCTATCTGCTTTAAACAAGGGAGATCATATACAGTACACTCAGGCAGATCAATGAGAGGTATGTAGAAGAGAAATGCTTTCTTTTTTTTAATAAAGAAAAACCCCTGTTGGTTATTTTTGGGAGGGTGGGGGAAAGCAGTTTGATTTGACTACTAACACATTTGCCAGACTACAAGATTGTCGTTCTAGGAGCCGGTGGTGTGGGTAAATCGTCAATCACGGTTCAATTTGTGCAAGGGGTTTATGTCGAAAGCTACGACCCAACTATAGAAGACTCCTACCGTAAACAGATCGAAGTAGACGGAAGGGCATGCGACTTGGAAATTTTGGATACTGCCGGGGTGGCCCAGTTCACCGCCATGAGAGAGCTCTACATCAAGAGCGGGAAGGGGTTCCTTTTGGTTTATTCGGTGACCGACGAAAACTCCCTTAAAGAATTATTGGCATTACGCGAGCAGGTGTTACGGATCAAGGACAGCGACAACGTCCCTATGGTTCTCGTGGGTAATAAATGCGACTTGGAGGAGGAACGGGTGTTATCTATAGAAGACGGGGTGAAGGTCAGCCAGGACTGGGGGTTGGTTCCCTTTTACGAAACCAGTGCCATGTATAAAACAAACGTTGACGAAGCATTCATTGATGTCGTGAGGCAAATCATGAGAAAAGAGGCGGCCATCAGCGCTGAGAAAAAGCAGCAAAAGGAGTTACAGAAGCAACAGTTGGACGATTCAGCCAACCTGCAGCCTAATGGCGACAATAGTGATAACAGTAAGCACGGCGGACACGGCAGTGAAAAGTTTGGTCGTAATAACTCAGAGATTAGTGGCAGGTTAAAACAGGCAACTGCCGATACTCCAACCACCGCCGGCGAATCAAAGTGTTGTTCTATTATGTAGAGAGTTAAAAAAACAAAAAAGGTCTCGATCATTTAATAAAAATGGTAATGATAGTTTGTGTTTGTGTTTGGTTTGTTTTGGTGGGAAGTTCCTCGCGGAGGCTTCTGGCAATGCCGGAGAGAGAGTACTTCCTCGGAACCTGGGTATAGTAATAATAATATCAATGCCAGGAGTTTGTTTGCGGTGTATGTGTGTATACTCGGTTAGGGTATTTGTGTCTTTGTGTAAAGTCTTTAATTTGCTTCTTTCCCAACCATAAACGCAAAAGGGCTTCAAACGTCGCCGTACGCAAGAATAGAAATGTGTGGCAATGGAATTGGATATGTGCCCGCCGAGTTCCGCGTGTTTCCACGGGACGTCTGCTTCGAGGTTGCACGCCATGAATAAAGACAAAATTGAGAGGGGGGAGAGAGGATACCAAGTTTCAGCATTCTTCGCAGATACGAAAAAGTACGGCAGCCATACTGAAACATCGCACAAAGGGTAGCCTGTAGTCTGATGCTTTACAATCCATTGGGAAACAAAACCCCCTCAATTCCACCTTCATGTGAGGGGTGTACCTAGCAAATACACTCCCCATCACCACTCTTGTGCTCGATTCTGCAGTCTCCTTCATCCGTGGTTACATAACCATGTGTACTGCAGACACTTTTTTGCAGGTCTCGATTTGTTTTTGTTTCGCACAAACAACCCTTCTACTTCACCAAAAGACACAACAAAAATACAACCAACCCTAGATATACTCCTCTACAGAACCAACAAATCCTTGGTGGAGAGCCCCTGGCAGTGAAGGATATGCAAAAAAAATGGGTGTAAATAGGAATTGCTGGTGTGTTTGGATAATGATACCCGCGAGATTCGAACTCGCGCCTCTTACGAGACCAGGACCTTACCCTGGCGCCTTAGACCAGCTCGGCCAGAGTACCCAATTCCTGTTCAATGAAAAATTGGCGGTACTTTTAAGCGATTGGATTGTAACTTTTTTAACGCCATTCCCGTGGTTATTCACGTTGTTTGGTACTGTGTGTGGTTACTTCTCAACTATTTGACTGATCCTGCGTTGTTCCGGTAGTCATACACCGAACAAAAGTTTGTTGGAAATCGGTTTTAGCAAAAGCATCGTGAAAAGTGACCCGAGGCTCTTTGGGATCGAATGTCGGTCAAATTTGATTCTATTTTCATATAAATAGTGTCATTTTGCTCTAGTGTGGTTCCCTTATATGGAAAACAACTTTAAATGTGGGTAGTAGCTCATTGGCCAGGGTAAACCAAGAGTATTCTAAAGTTGAACTTTTTTTGCAATTTCTTTGAAAAAATATTCTGGGAACAGACAAACTACTGTTGCATTGAACCTAGTTAACACACTCCAGATATATACAAAACTCTCTAGTCCATCACCAATATAGTAAGAAACACACACACACACACACACTTACAGTCAATCAGGGGAGGATTTCTCTACCATTTGCCGATCCCAGCACAAACGTCTACTACCCACCAAGACCTGGGTCTACCATATGAACTACATTAAATATCGTTCTTTTTTTGCTATTTAAATATATTTACCAATTTGTAATATTCTTCTCGGCCTCCCCGAAAACGGAATTGCCGCCATTATCCACATCCTTAACAAAGTCAGCCCAGTTTTCAAACAACTCAACCTTGCCGGAAGCGTCATCGTAGAATTCCGGCAACTTCAGCTGCAAGAATTCCAAACAGTAGCCGTTGATTAGCTCAAACTCAAGTAGAAATGCATCGTGGCCCTCAGGAGAATCCAACTTCTTCAAATTGGAGTCGGGAATATTCTCCCCTAGCAACTGCTGCTCACCATAGGTGAATAAACCATCCGACTGAATACCAACAACTAGATGCGGCTTGGATAGAGTTTTCAAGTAACTAGGTAATGGGTCATCGTTAGTCTGGTGACCTTGCTGGTGCTTAGTAACCGTAGCTGGATCTACACGGCCTCGAGTAATATCGTGGGTATCTAACTTTCGGGTAATGGAAATATAACAATTGGCGTCAAACCGGTTAATGAACTTGTTACCTTGGTACCGCAAATAAGACTGCGCCGTAAAGTAGGTGGGTGGTTTCTTATCCTGGTTAATCTTCCGACCACCATTGGCCAAGCCGGAGATATTTAACGATGACCTCGAACCTTCATTATGCAATAGCCAGTGCTCCTCGTCTTTGGTCTTGGGGTACCGGATTCCCTTCTCAGCCTCTTCCCGGGTCAACTGCTCCTCCTTGGTCAACTGCCGACCCGGAGCTTGATTGTTCATACCGGGCTTTCTCCCAAACCTGGTCTCAAACGAATTTCGGGATCTATACGTCAACAACGCCGCCATCCGGGCCGCACTCAAGCCGGAGTCAGGTTTAATGCCATTTTCATTTTCATAGTAGTACCCATCGTCATAGTAAGGGTCGCTGAAAATACACTGTCTTTGGGTTTCGTTCCAAGAAATACACCATGCTGAAGCCCTTGCCGACGTGGCCAAAGCAATAACCGTCCTAACATAGTCTGAATCATTGTAGGTGGCCAGGTACTCCAAAGCCAACATACCACCCATGGAGCCGCCAATGACACAAGCGAGACTACGAACGTGCAACGAGTCCAAAATCAATTTCTGGATGCCAATATCGTCCTTCACCGTAACCAACGGGAACGAAGGCCCATACGGTTTGCGGGTCGATTTATCAACCGTCACCGGCGAGCAGGACCCATAGGGTGACCCCAAGAAATTTATACAAATGATAAAATAACGTGAAGGGTCGAAAGTTTTACCGCTACCCAAAAGAGGCCCCCACCAATCCTGCACGTCCGACGACCCGGTAAGAGCATGACATATAAGAAGACCATTATCGCGGTCCTGGTTTAATCTTCCCCATGTTTTATACGCCACAGGGAAGTTATATAGCGTCTCGCCACATTCAAGGGTATACTCGGGGATTTCCACTATAGTCTGGCCAGGAACAAGAGCAGCGAATTTGTTTGATTGTCGTTGTTCCTCGGTAATGTTTTTGTATATCGTATCTGTCATAGCTATAGTCATAAGTGATGCGATTTAGTATTGGGACGGGAGCAGCAGGGATATTTTTTTTTTCAGCTGGAAAAATCAAATGCAACTTCTAAATGGCAAATGGGAGCTCAACAACCACAGTACTACTTTTCGTGGGACAGGATTTATACCAGATAAGAACAGGGATACCAGCTCGTTAATATATAACCACCTGAAACAAATAAGACAAGTTTGTGGAGGGACGGGAGGGGGGAGGAAACCCAGTTGAAAACTAGGGTTATTTAAAACAGATGGAAAAAAAAATAAAAAGAAAAACTGTGGATCCTTCCGGCTTTATGACTCTTATTGTTTTCTTCCCTGGGGATTTAGTGGAGGGTAGTGAATCGCACTGAACTTCCTAATCTGTATGGGGGTGGTAGTAGTAGTGGTGGTGGTGTACAAAGACAGTTGATGCCTTTCTCAGGATATAATTGAGGAAATGTTGAATTATTAAACCAAAGATTAATTGTGGAGGGGCAAAAGAAAGAAGAGTCAGTGTAGAAATATATCACCAGCTTTTGGGGTTATTAGTGTCTATATTTCCCATAGTTAGTAAATGCGAAGGGCTAAAACTGGAGACAAGAAAAAAAGAAAAAAAAAGAAAAAAACGAAAAAAAATGACAAACTTTTGTGAGATTGCAAAAACTCACGTGACTAAAATCGTTGGGTGAGTGCCGTGAGAAAAAATTGCCCGCTGTGCTTTTTGGGTGGGATGTCTCTTTGAGGGTATAAGCCATTTTTATTTATTATTATTATTATTATTGTTTTTTTTTTGGTGTAGGATGGGCATCATACTAAGAAATACAGCATTGTATTATGGCTGGTTATTTGGATGGGTTGATGCAATTTTCATGTGTCGGAGTATCATGCTGGCGTTGCATGACTTTGGGAAAGGGCAATTTTTGGTACCACAAAGTACTTATCTTTGAAAGGGCTGTTGTGGTGGTTCTTTAGTAGTGGCTCTCTGTAATAGTAAAGTGTACAATAGTGCAACACAATGGAGACCTGGCGGATTATTTTCTATGTTGGATATTTTGCAGCCAATGAATGGGGATAAATATAGCTATACTTCTACATCGTCTCTTACCCGTTTGTTACAAAGTACTAATAAAACACCCCCCCCCCCTAAAGATCAACACAACTTCTTATACTTCAATTCAACTGTAACCACATCTTTCCCCAGACCATCAAGAGCCACCGACGTGCGAATTTCGTCGTCATCATCGCCACCAGAACTCTCATTATCCGAGGTGTAGTCCACGGGGGTTTGCATCCCCGAAGTCACGGCAGAACCCAACAACTGCCGCTTCATATTCATATTGTGGTTCTCCTTGATAAGCATCAAGTTGCGCGAATACTCGAGTTCGGAATATATCGTCTCAATGGCACTCAACACCCCACACTCGTTGTTTACACTCGCGCCAACCTTCTTCGCCTTGACGGAAATCTTCTCACTGCTAGTAACTTTCGTAATCGCCTTGGCAAACGAGCTGACAGTCAATTTCTTCAACGCCACCCCGACCCCCAAATCCTCTACTCTTGATGCGTAAAAGAACTGGTCGCCAAAGAACGGCTTGATAATCATCGGACACCCTGCCCGTAGCGCGGCCCCGGTAGTACCAGACCCGCCGTGGTGGACGGCCGCATCAATCTTGGGAAAGAGCCAATCATGGGGTATCCCCCCGCTATTGAATATCTCGGGAGGAAAGTCAATCTCCACAGACTCGCCCTCCAGCCTCTTGTCTAACCGATCCGACCACCCTTTATTCAATATACACCGCACGTCCGCCTTGAGCACCGCATCGACAACCGCCTTGGTCAAAGAGTGGGCATTCTTCACCACAATAGAGCCAAACCCGACGTATATCACCTTCTTGCCATCCCTAGAAGCCCGATCCATAAACTCAACCAATTCCTGCGGTGGAGTAAAATCCCCTTTCCCCTCATCTAAAAACCAGTACCCCGTCACCTTCACCCAGTCAGGGAAATCAACCGCAGGTGGGAAAATGGTGGGGGACATATTGTACAAGAACGGCACCCGCGTCTGCTGGAGCCGAAACAAGTTGGTCTTTGGCAAGCCCAAGTCTCGCACCCGCCACCTGTTGACCTCCTTGGATATTCCCTTCCAAAAGAGACTCTCAAACACAAAATGGGTAATGTAGTTGTACGACCCACCCTTCTTCTGGTCCGGAACAAAGAAGGCATGCGGGTACGCCTTGGTCTTAGTCCATGGCATCGTGAATGCCCTGAAGTACGGAATCACCAACGCCTCGGCAATGTGTATCCCCGCCATCGCCGATGGGCTTTCAATCAAAATATCACTCCCCTGGCAAGCTAACCAGCTCGTCACCAACAACTTGGCGATCCAGTCTCCAAACTTGGCCTGAGCCTCCCGCAAAAACGTTACTGACATGACCGAATGCGTCAGCATAAACGACATCAACTCTGCCGGGTCTCCAGCAACTTCCTTGAACCGTAAACCGTGCCTTCTTATCCAGCCACCAAACTCTCTATGCGTGGCAATGGTCACCTTATGGCCCTCCTTCACAAGCCCCTTTCCCAAAGCAATATACGGCTGGACGTCCCCACGAGACCCAATCGTCAACATGGTGATGTTGTACGACTTGGACGGCTTCATTTCCGTTTTTAAGAACGGTGAGCCTTCTAGAACAATCGGCACATGCATACCGGATGCCGTGCTCAACCGATCTTCAAACATCTTGATGCGAGCCAACTCCACTCTCCTAGTGGCAAGCTCTAACTGTACATTCATATTGTTATCGCTCACGTCGATCGAAGCGTGCTGCATCGAAATCAGGCCATCCTTGTTCATCTGGGGCTTCTTCTCCAGCAACTTGCCCAACCGGCCAAAGATAACCACTATACAATCGTTTCTGGCTTTGGACATACTGAATTCAACCTGCACTTCTTCGTGGCCCTTGGTGACAATCTTCAAACCACAGTAGGGCAGCTTGATCCCGCTTTCCTTTGTCACCGTCTCGATCTCCCACATGGGGATAATCATCTTGGTCGACACTCCCGGTAGCAAACTCTTGAAGCAAATCTCACTCTCGCCAATATAAAGCCCACCGTAGATCGGTAACGACCTTTCCAAGTGGCAGTAGTACGAAGCCACCAATTTCGAGTGATGGGACAAGGGGAACTCCTCCTGGAACTGTTTCTGGTCACTTACACGGTCCCAGATATGGCTGACATAGTAGGGGTCATTTTCCAACAACCTTTGGTAGTGAGACGGAAGCGCCATCCATCGGTTGCCCATGGCCTCAACCACCTTCTTGCTCTTTCTCATAGCAGCGGAGAAGGCGCGGTCCGACCTTTCCCCAACCTCTACTGCCGGTTTCCCAAAAGACGGCACGCTTGGGCCCGAAAGTTCAAGCTCCTCTGTGCTTCCATCGACCGTGAGCCAATCGTCAAACTTCTTGAAACTGGTTTCGATTAGTATATCGAGGTTACGCAACCCTTGTTCCGACAACGCTTTGGGCAAGGAAAGCGACTGGTCAGGCTGGCCGTCGTCACCCATGGAGCTGGCCAGCACTGGCTCAAAGTCTAAACTGCGGACAGAGGTCATGTCTTCTTCAGGGGGAGACAGCTTCTTCAACCGGAGAAACTGCGACACTGACCTGCCAAACTTCTTAAATGCCTTCCTTTCGACCTGATTGACGCTAAGCAAGTCAGAATCATCCAAGCCCAGAACATTATTAACATCAGCAACCGTCTTGACCAAGATATTCGACGACGGCGTTAGCGTCGAATACGAATGGAGCAACCGTACATCCTCCCGAGGGGCTCTATCCCGGGAAAAGAACCGGGTAAGTTTATCGCCCTGGTCTCTAATCTTTTCGTCCCGCTTAGCCATTCGTTGGTTAAACACCTCTATGAATTCTGACCCATTACGCGGGAACAAGAAGAATACCTCTTCAATGCCGATGTCGGTCTCCCCACGCAACTTCTTCTTGAGCCGGGCAGATCTGCTTTCTCGGTTGGTCAAGTATTTCACGCTCCAGCTCACAGGCGTGTCGTTGTCGTCATCGTCAATGTCCGATCCCTCTGGGCCTTCGCTATCCAGGGTAAACAATTTCAGCTTGCTGAACCGAATTATATTCGTCAACGGGATTTTCACCAACACCTCGTTATTAGAGTTGCTATTATTCAATTCAAAAATCAACTTGGTGATGTTATTACACCATTCCCGAGCAATAAACAAACTATCGCATTGGAATTTGTAGGTCTTCTTCTTGCGGGTGACTATTCGGAACCAAATGTTTGACCTGATGGTTTCCACCGCGGGCTCGTTGGCCCCCGATAGCGCTTCTCGCAATTCAGAGGGAGTGTCATCCTCGCTGATGGACCTTGCCGGGGTTTTCGGTGACGTAGTCTCGGCAAAATAGTCCTCTTTACCCGTTGCTTCTGCCGGGGTCATATTTGAGTAGCCGCCTCTCTCTAAGGGCGGCACCACTTCCTTCTCATGCTTAAGCTTGTCGATTATTTCCACATAAAGGCAGGTGGTAACGTCTATAACCATCAAGGGAAAATACAAGTTGGTGGAGGAGCTATATATGCTTAGTGTTCTCGACCGGAGGATTGCCCAGAATCTATGGGCCCTCATGGAGCTGACCAACCGATCTCCGTACCGAATGGCCCGGATACCAAGGGTGCCCTTCTGGACCAAGCTTGACGAGTCGTCATTGTTGACGACGTCGGAATGGGTTATTATTGGCGCTCGCTTGGGAAGGAGTGAGTGGTAGAGGAGGTAATCGCGCGTTAGGTATAGGTGGCCCTGAAGGAGCACGTCTTTGACCAACCACGCCGAGTAGTTGGAATACAAGTGGTCGTCGTCACTAAGGCTGAACGCCCGCTGCAACTTGCTGGCTATTTGTGCTTTTATAAAGGTGTCGTATCGGGAGTACTGGAAATCGACATTATCCAAAGCGGCATCGCTCTTCAACTTGACGAGGAAGCCTTGTTTCACGGCCCTGGTGTTCAAGTTTTCCACTATGGACGCCTGTAGCGGAGTCAATTCCATATTGGTGTTCATAATTGCCTGGATGTCCTCTAGACGATACTTGGATGGCTGTTCTGCATAGATGGGGTCAGGGACTTCATTAGGTATCAGCGCATCGTCTGGATCCACATCCTTGCTGGATAGTTCCAGCACCGAGTGCAGAATCAGGAAACCCAGTGACGCAGTTTTGTTTATACTCAATGAGGCTGACACTTTGCGGCGGCGCACAGGAGTTAACACGGAGTAGATATTTGGAAAGTCCCTCAGGGACTGTGATTGGCTTTTGCCCATCCGTCCATTATGAAGCGACGAAGTGGACACTTCCTTGACTGCAAGGTGGCCGTCCGGAGTGGTGAGGGTAGCAGCAGAGCCTTCACTAGACAGCCGGGACAGACTTGGTTTTGGCACCGGGGCCAATAGCATCTCCTTTAGTGCCACGTTACCCAATTTGGTAATTCGCAGTGATAACCCGCCAAGAGAGCACACATAGGTATTATTCAAGAGAGTAGCAAAAAAGTTCACACTACCAACCACGGCAGTGGCGATATCCTCTCCTTCCTCGTCCTCCTCTTCATCGTCGTCGTCATCATCCGCAGAATCGTTATGGGGCTTATCTTTACTAGAAGATTTGCCCGTCTCGGTAGCTTTGGAGTCCTGTTTTTCGTTATTGTTGCTGGTACTATTCCCCACCAACTCTTCAATATATGACAATGACTTTTGCACCAGAGCGTCCAACACCAGCCCTACTAGGTTTATCGGTAGATTCATGTCGTATATAGGCATCTGCCTCAAACTTATTAATTCGATTCTGGTTCTAAGTGCCAAAACACAGAAACTAGCCGATATTTGATTTCGTTTGTGAGCGGCTTTACCCTGTGATTATCCACTACTATTTATGGGGTAACAAAATAAAGCCAAACGAAAAAAAAAAAAAAAAGAAAAAGAAAAAAAAAATATTCCAAACAAACCTACACCTGCAGATATACGCTTCTATGTACAAGACAACCGGTTAAGGTTTATTAAAAGTCCATAAATCTACTTTGGGGGCAGTAAACCTAGCACTCACTATCAAGAAATATACTTATTGGGTAAGAAATTATATCCTGTGATGGGGCCTATATCTTCCCTTTTATTCTCTTTTTTGGATCTCCCGTGTTGGAATACCGCATAACAACCAACGACTTTTCGTTTATTTATTGTTTTTTTTTGTCTTCTTTGTATCGGCGCAGGTGGTTACATAGCCGCCATGGTTGATTGTTCTCTTCTAGAAGCGACCCCTAACTGTAGAAGGACGCAGGTGATATTTTCTATTTTTCTGTGCCCATCTCGATTCTTCTCCATCAAGCCGGAGTTAAGCTTTTTTTTTTCGTTCTTGTGTAATTGCTGATGAAATTATCACATGAAACCCAAACTCCGGTGTAGACCATTCCGTAACCCCCATCAAGTTGGGACCCCTGATGGTGGTGGCTGTAGTTTCACACACTCGGGTATTTCCGACTGATTCAGGACTAACGCCGTCGGAGCCATTCAGGGGTGGTTACATCCCGGCCGGATCATACTATCCGTTTCCCGATGTGGTCACGTGGGTGCAATTTACCAATCACAAGATGAATGGATATGCACCAGCTACGGCGATGCTCTCTCGCTATGGCAGGTATAACCAGGGGCTTTTCTCTGCATCTATATACATTTCCCGTGGGTTAAAAATAAAGAAATAAAAAGAACAGTCAGTGCACGCACTTTCCTACTATATCTCATGTATTCGTTAGTCATCTATTACTCTATTATCGTGCACAAAGCTATATACAAAAATCTAGCACGGTTAACCTATTCAAGACTGTGGTTCTTTAGCAACTTGTTAAACTCGCTGCTTGGATTGCTAACCAAGTCATTGTAAGATCCATCCTCGACAATCTCGCCCTCCTGGTTCAACACCACTACTCGGTCACTGTTCTTTATCGTTGATAATCTATGAGCAATAGAAATAAGCGTAACCCCTTGGTTTCTATTCAACAGTATCAAGTTCTTCATCACCACTTCTTCACTAATTGAGTCCAATGCCGACGTTGCCTCGTCCAAAATGAGAATCCGTGGGTTCCGAACCAACGTTCTTGCCAACGATACCCTCTGTCGCTGACCACCACTTAACTGCGTCGAGTTCGACGACCCTATTGTCGTCTCGAGCCCATCAGGAAGGTTTTTAATAAAGCCAAAACAGTTGCTCAAGTGCAACGCCGTTTCTATCTGCTCGTCGGTGGCATGTTCATTGCCAAACAATACATTCTCTCTAATCGTGCCACTAAACAATAGTGGCTCCTGCAGAACAAACCCTAGCTGGCTCCGGTAATGGTTGAGATTCAACTCGTCAATTCTGTGGCCACCAATGGTTATAGTCCCTCTGTTGGGGTCGTAGAATCGTAACAAAAGCTGACTAATTGTGGATTTCCCACTCCCCGAGGGTCCAACAACACACACATTTTCTCCCTGCTTTACTGTAAGATCCAACGACTTGAACACCGTGGTGTTGGGTCGTGAAGGGTATATAAACCGGATCTGCTCACACTTGATGTCTCCATTCAAGTGGTCCACTTTTCTGCCCTTGTGTATCGGGATCCGGGGCTGGTACTCTGCCACTTCAAATATCCTCTCAGCAGCACCTATACCCTTCATCAACTCGGTATAGAAATTGCCCAACCCAAACACCGACGACCCAGTATACACCGCGTACATCATAAAGCTGGACAAGTCGCCAATGGACAACTCGCCGTACCCAATCAACTTGGTGCCAATGACCAACAACCCAATCAACGTGACATTGCCAATGAACCCATTGGCACCGTAATAAAACCCAGCAAGCTTGGCTTCGCGGATAGAACTGGCAAAGATCTTTTTAATCTCAGTATTATAGCCATGGACCATTTGCTTCTGCTGCGAAAATGCCTGGATCATCTTTACCCCATTAAGCTTTTCTTCGGTCACTTTGGTCATGGCCCCAATATTCTCCTGAATTAGTTTTGCCAACGCCTTGATTCTGCGGCCGTAAAACCACGACATTACAATAAGCGGCGGGAACATTAAACTCATACAGAGAGTTAGCTTCCACGACACAAAGCACATCATGGATAATCCCACCAACCCACTGATTACCGACCGCATACCATCGCTAATATTCAGACTTAGACTCTTGGAGATTATTTGCGTATCGCTAGCTATTCTCGATATCAAGTCGCCCGTTTTCATCCCGGTTCTGGTGGGGCCAATGTCGAAAAAGTATGCATCCTGGGCCAAGATCTTCAGAAACATCCGCGATCTCAACCGGGCCACCAACTTCTCGCCTACGGTCCTGAGCAAATACGAGCGTCCGAAATTGGCAATTGACCCAACGACGAAAAGTACTCCCAACGCACTGTAGAATTGGTACTGTGGCAACCCTAATATTTTGACACTTTCATCTCGTTCAGCAGTGCTGCTGGCATCACCTTTCTCTGCTGCTGCAGCCACAGCAGCAGTCGCACCAGACTCTTCTGGAACCCTGGCGGTGTCTATGATTTTACCGATAAATAAAGGTAGGGACATTGACGAGGCTGAGGTGATGAACAAGCAGATTATGGCAAACACCAACAACCTGAATTCCGGCTTGGCCAATCGTAACAACTTAGTTGCATCCTTGATAACCGTCTTCTTTCCGATTTCTTTCTTTGGCAATTCCCGTAAAGACCCGTTGGGTGCATATGTCGAGTTAAATCGTACTGGAAGAAATACCACCTTGCGTGGTTGGAGTTTGAAAATGTTTGCGCCTATCCTCCTCGTTAGAGCCCCGCTAACAGTAGAAGTTCGAGCAAGAGGAAATATTCGACTAGCAATCAATCTATTAATGCCAATCATGGATCTCAATGAAGGTGTACCAAAATCCAACCCATAAGTAAACTAGTGGAGTTTTCCACTTTGTCAGTGGAACGAGCATGAGGAGAAAAAAAAATGGGTGTGCCAGAAAAGCTATTGCCGAGATTCGCAGTTTACCGAGATGGGGTGCTGGTCTCGCTGTGGGTATGGGAAGGTGTTTAATGAACTGTTTAATGAGCTGTCTCATAAGCTGTTTAATGAACTGTCTCATAAACCATCTCGTAAACTATCTCGTAAACTATCTCATAAACTATCAACAATCTATTAAAAGATAACTATAAAATCGTTACGCCGTGCCAAAGCTCCCAATCGTTCAACATTCTCACTCGACAAAAGGTTCCCATTAACGTCCAAAAGGAACATTGCCTTGCATGCTTGGAAAATCGACTCCTGCAAAAACGTTAGCTTGTTATGGTTCAAGCCCCATATCTTCAAGTTGGGTAGTATTTCCCCAACAGAACAAGTCGCAACTGATTCGATTTGGTTATTTGACATCACCAAAATTTCAAGCGTCCGAGGAAGATTGCCCATAAACCTATCCGATATCGACGTAAACATATTGGAGTCTAAATAGAGCTCTCTCAAGTTTGGCGGGAGACCCCGTATTGTTCCCCACACGTCGATGTGGGTTCCAAAGTCGGTTTGTAGCATGTTTTGCAGGAGGTCCAAATATACTAAAGAGACCATGTTTCTGAGCACCCGGTTCCAAAGATTCTGATAAAAACTGCCTATATCCGACCGGATCATGGTGAACTTCTTCACTTTCGGCGCCAAACTCTCCTTCGTACACAACTCTAATAGTATCTTTATCATGATGGCTGGTAAGGTATTGGGGGTCTCCACCAACACCATATTTGCATCCAAGTACACATTGAACTCGGCCACCATTTGGTCTATATACTGGAGAACCGGAGCCGGCTTGCTCGACCCGTCTCCGTCGATAAAGTACCCGTGCAAATCAGACAAGTTCATTATATAGTTTTGGTAATCCCATGTTTGTCTGGTGAAGCTAAACTCGACAATTCGCGGATGTGTACCCTTAAACACCGCAGTTTCACGATCACCCTTTCCAAGTAGCTCTTCAAACCGGCCAATTGTTATTTCCAAATCATCGCTAGCCGTGCGTTTAGGGTTATCGTTCGTGACCACGATTTTCCCACAAAAGAGCCGCCTATACAATAAATCTACAATGCCACCGTATTCGCCACAACCCTGTAAACGAGTGATCAAGTCTACAGTTTCGCATGCCGACAAGTGAGTGAACACCTGAAGTATGATTTCGTTGGGGAGGGACTGGAATGAAGTCTGTCCGCCAGCAGTCATCTGGTGTAATGCTATCAGCGATAAAGAACTGTTTTCCCCAGAAAGCTTTTTTTTTCTCCCTCTCTTCCCCTTCCCGGTTCCTTTCTGCCTTGCCTTGCCTTGCCTTGGTGGTCGTCTTGCCTTGCCTTGGTGGTCGTCTTGCCTTACCTTGGTGGCTGTTCCTGTCAACAAATCAACCTGGTTACCAACTGGGCACCACAAGGTGCTCCCATTGCACATGCATTTTCCAAACAGCACCGTTTACTCCAAGCCATCCATTTCAATATCGCTCTCGGATGAATCGATTACCGTGATTTTCAGCTCGCACACGCCAGATGCGTTGTTGCCTATGTCTACATCGTGATTCAAGTTGAGTCTACTCCAGTAGTCGTACCGAAGCTCCTTATACGCACTCATTTCCCGTAGTAATTCCAGGGACTCCTTCCGAGCTTGCCTCTTCTCCATTCTCATACGTAATCGCATCATCTCCAACTGGTTTTCTTGGAGTATTATACTGAACAAGTCGTCTATCTTCATAACATTATCCGCCACCAATCGAAATATCTTCTCCCCTTCTTTGAATGGCGCTATCGAGGTGTTGTTTTTCTGGTTGTATTTTCTCACAAACCGATTAAACATTTTGAGAAACCACACCTGGAATCTATACGCCAACAAAAATCGGCGGTCGTACCACAAAATAAGAGCCATTCTTGCCTCTAGCGTCCGCTGCATCTGTTCATTGAGCCGGTCATTGAGAAAAGAATTGATGCCGGACGAAACTACATATGTGGGAGATTGGCCATGCAGAGAAGGTTTTTTTGCTACACCGCCATAAGGAAGGGGGTTGAAATTAGTATTTATGATGTATGTTTTCACCACTCCAGGGGTAGAATTATCAGACAACGCCTGGCTTATGGGTGCCTCTTCACCGAGTGACAATCCATCAAATAGTTTCTCTAGTTTCACTCGTTTACCACTTTTGTCGTGTACGCCATTAAATTTCCTCTTTCTGAACGTCATAGAGTGACCATAGTTATCCACAGAGAGAGAGATAGGCAAAGTCCACGCCACACAATAGATCGGCTATATTTATAATGCTTGCTATGGAGTGTAGATCATTCTAGAACATCACCAGCCAGATGGGGAGGGGGAAAAAAAAGAAACCAAGTCGTGTTTATTTGGTAGCGCACGCCAATGGGTGCAAATTCTCTTACATTGCACCCGCCCAGTATTGGCCAGACAAGGGGGGGTATTCCCGCCAGTTTATTCCTGACATTAAACCATTACAACCTATACACTGCCACACTAGGTACAAGGAGAGAAAACACACCGGCTAAACGGACCGATACGTACTCTCTCCTCCCCCCCCACGAACAACTCTATAAACTCACAATACCATTAACTATCTTCTCCCCCGAGTCAATAGACTCGGCCTTACTATTGACATCGTCGACATTGTCCATCCTCGCCATCAACTTATCAATCGAATTTGATCTCTCCATTTTATCCACCGAATTAGCGCCACTACTGAGAAATACCTTGCCGTTGCTGTCAAAGTTGTTACTGGCCAATACATCCAAACACAACTGATCATAAAGTCGCTTCATTTCCCGGAGTTCGCCAACAGTTAGGTTTTCAAACTCGAGATTATGGTACTTTGTCAAATGAACCACGTCAACAACCAGCTCCTCGTGGTTGGTGGACAAGGGGTAAGAGCGTGCTTTGTGGTGCGTGGATACCGGAAGGGGCGACGGAGGTTGCTGTTGCTGTTGCTGTTGCTGTTGCTGTTGCTGTTGCTGTTGCTGTTGCTGTTGCTGTTGCTGTTGCTGTTGCTGTTGCTGTTGCTGTTGTTGTTGTTGTTGTAGCTGCTGCGACTGCTGCGACTGGATGTTGGGTGCTAAATTATTGAACCATTTATCAAGAACTTGGAGACTGGTTGTTCGACTCCGGCCAATTTCATGTTTTACAGGAGAAGTAACCACACTGGTCTGGGGATTGTTCAAACCAGCCTCAATGGAATGTAGAGAGCTGCTGGAGACATTTTTACCGTTGATTTCCAGGACAAAGTTCGCCGAAGGCTGCTGGGAGTTGAGTTTCGTCATAAAGTCAGAGACCCCGGAAGTTATCTTTGACGTTATAGAATTCCTCTTGGTATGCGACGTTGTTGAACCAGTAAACACACTAGAACCGGTTTGCCCCACTATAGACGTCTCTATGGACGAGGACCGGGTTCGCGAGTGGCTGGGAGATACTTTTGTAACCAAGGAAGTCAGCTTCTTGGGAGTAAAGAATGTGTTATTAGAAATACCATCGGGTCCATTGTCATCCTCCTCATCGTGCAATATACCCCCGGCATTACTGAGCCGGCCAATTATGCTCCTCATCATGCCAAGTCCCGTACCATTCTCGCCCGACCTTTCAGGACCAGACGCCAAACTAGGAAACATTTCCTTGGCGGTTGCCTTCAATGAACTATTTGATCTCGTACGAGTATCATTGATTCTACTGCTAATGGCGTTGAGCAACGAGGACGACCCCGACCGCGATCTTGTTCTCTCCTGCTCCATTAATTCCCGGTGCTTGATTTCCTCAACCAATTCGCCATTGGGGAACTGGAACTGCGACTGTATTTCCGCATCCACCAACTTCTCAATGGGAATAGTTAGAATCGGCCTGTTTCTCAACTCCCCACTAATGGCCTCGTCTGACGGGTCTTCGTTATTGCTTAGCAACTCTTCGATGGTGCTGTTGGACAAATACACAATAATTGCCTCCAAATTCGTCAAATAGTAGTAGAGCTCGCCCGTGTTCAAAAATGCCTTGTTTAGATAAGAAATCAAGCCCTTGTCGTTGGAAAAAAACCGGAACTCCTCGTCTGCTACAAAACTTTGGTTGTGGGGCTCATCCTGGGACTCGTACAAATTTAAAAACTCAAAAATATTCGCCCGTTTCCACTTGGCGGTTGTCAGCGACATCCGCTCCATAGTGGGGTTGTACGACGAGTCTAAGTTGACCTGGTACAAGTCCAACGGATTCGTATCTAATACACTGAGGAAATTCTTAATAAAGAGAAAATTCAAATAAAGCTCTTTGGTGTCTAGTTTGTACACCAACAAGTAAATTAACGACGGCAACAACAAGTCGTTGTTGATATCCTTATTCCGGAACCCGCGGTCAATAAAGAGCTTAATTAAACTTTTATGCAATTTAACCACCGAAACCAACTTGGCGTGGGGGGTGATATCGATCGAGCTCAAGCTGTGCAAGTTTTGCTGGAGCAGCACCAAATCTTCCTTATTAATATTATCCATAAATGCGATGAGCGGCTCCTGGTCCTTCACATCATGGTCCACGAAATGCTTGAATGACAAATTCAACTTTCGCAACTTGCTCATCTTGTCCAGGAGAAAGTCCTGGTAAATGATATCTTTCTGGTCAAACCTGAATAGCTTGTCGTACAAGGTAAACTCCTCACCGGGGTTGGTGGAGGTGAAGAGTTCCACCTGGGCCAAATTAATCGACTCAATGATGATTAGGAACTTGTAGTAGTTGAATACCCGCAACTGATACAAAGCATCCTCGTCGGTGCGCTTCAACAACTTTATTGATGAGGGACTGTAGTTGGCTATCGCCAATAGATAGTCGTATATTTTGGGGTTACTATTAAACGTGCGACACGTGGCAATAAGGTGTTTCTTGGTGTTGTTTGACTGGGTAAATGTAGATACAACAAGAACATTCAAGTCATGGTAAAACTTGTGGAACAAGTGCGATAGTTGCTCTATGGTTAGTGGCGCCTGGTAGCGTGGTTCCTTCAAGTACTTGAGAAATAACTGTGTGAGGGTGGATACCTGGGGATGGAGGGTGAGGTTGGTTTTAACTTCTTCATGCAAAGCCAGTAGGAGCTTGTATGGTGCCTCTACCATATCAGGATATGCTAAATTAGCTAGACGTGCAAACAGCAGCAATAGTTGGTGATGTCCCTTATATATATATACTCCTGGTATATACTGAACCCAGATCTGCCTCCCCTCAGGAAAAAAAAAAAGAAGGGCAGGGATTATAAATTTGATTTATTTTTATTTTTATTTTTATTTTTGGTTTTGATTAATCAGGACTAAGCGGAGGTGGCGGTTTAGTCCAGATCTTGTTAATAGAGATAAGTGTTGATTGCCGATGACAAATTCAAACGTCGATACAATTAGGCTCTGCTAATTCGAAGGGTCTCTCTCCACGATAATGGATATTTATCGTTTGGATATTTTTAATGTTGGTCCATTTGGAAAGAAGTATAGGGGGCGGCAAACCACACACACACACACAAACACAAACACAAACACACACGGATAAATAATTCGCGTAGTATAGGGGGGTGGTAATTTTCTACACGTAAAAATGTATACTCTCGTGTATCCTTTGTGAGAGGTATAATTTCCCCAACTGGACTATGACGTGTTTCTATGGTATTTAGAAATGGGCGACTTTACAAGAGTATTTAATAGAAGCGAAATGATATGGACTCGAGGTGTCTCCTCTTTCCTTATTCCCGGACTGATTTGGGCGGAGGAAAGAATTGCGGATTAATGTTAATCAGTGATTGTCTTTTTTTTTCTGTCTTCTTCTTCTTCTCTTCACGTGCACAACCAAGAGGAGGACCATATATATAAACCACAACTGGGGACAGAAAGGTGGGGATTAAATATGTTATGATTGATAATAGGGTTTGCAGATGGCACTTTCTATTTATAGATTGAGGAGGTGGAGGAGGGGGTACCAACCAAAAAATACTTGGACGATTTCTTTTGCTCTAGCTCGTGTCTATGGTTTTTTTTCTTTGTCACGAGAATTAGAGGATCCCCACTTGGTATGGTTAATTGTACGTCCACTGAACAGGAGGTGTTCCTTCTAGTATAGACCATGTCAACTGGTCCTTTGGCCTTAAAAAAAGGGAATGCCTGCAAAGAAAAAGACAAAAAGAAACGAATGATTCTGCCCAGGATCGAACTGGGGACGTTCTGCGTGTTAAGCAGATGCCATAACCAACTAGACCACAGAACCGTATTCGTTGCAAAAAAAATTCGGTGCTATGATATAATATGGCTAATGAAGCTATTAGCACTGGCCATTGGGAGCCAGTACTGGTGAACAGAGCGACATAAGCATGATCCAGCATCCGTTTTGGCTCTATTCCAACTATTCATTGGCATTAAGCGAGAAATTTCCGCCATATAATCACCCCAGCCGAACGTAGAATACCCATCCGTCTTAACTGCCCATATCCACACCACATTCTATCTATTCACTACGCACAACCTCATGTAAAGTTCCCGCGTCCATACTATACCTACCCTGTTTTAAGTCTCCAATTACAAGAACCCTAGAAGTCTTCATCTTACCCGGATATTCATCCTTTTGCAATTTTTATTTTTATTTTTTTTTTTTTCATCCTCCATCGACAGCTCTTCATAACCAGGAAAATATTTTCCCTCATTCTCTTCTTCTTAGACACTAGAGGATCAGTCTCACCATAGAAGGTATGTGCAGACCCATTCACGTTGTATAACCCCACGTGAAGCTTCTCAATTATGTTATGATGAAACCTTTAACTCAGCTCACTCAGAGTTCTCTGGACTATGCTGATAACTTTCCTTTTTTCCAACTCATCATTGCTGATTAATATAACCTTGAGATGCTGTTTTCTATTATGTGGTTATTCTAGATATAAAAGCTTATGTACTAACTAGCTAAACATAGACGCATGTAGAGATGTGCCGCTTGGTTGCGTCCAGGTCTACTTTGTAGAGATGACGGGGCTCTTTGGCCGCAAGTCTTCTATTTCATTGGTTTGGGGAACCAAGAACTGTGTAGTTACGTTATTGTATATAGCATGTGCTGGGGCACACCCAGAAGTAGTATTGGTGCCGGGATTCTGCTTGTACTTGATCAACGACTTTGTGTACAACTCCTCGTGGTACCGTTTCGGATCAAAGTTATCAATCAACACATCTGGACCCATAATTACCCACCCAGGACGCAATTTTATAGGAGTGTCGTAGCCGAGCTTGGAAGGCACCAAGTGGAGTCTTCTATTGGAGTTTGAAAAGTTCTCAGCCACGCGGTAGATCGCCTCGGGAACCGCATTAAACCCACGTCCGTCTTTGCGGATGGGCGACTCGATCTGTAAATCGGTATCCACATTGCAGTGGATTAAATGGCCGTCAGTCGATCTCCTCACTGTTCCGGTTATACACATCCAGCAATGCCACTGCTGTTTTTCAAATAATGGTACGGAATCAGTTTCGCCGTGGTCCCCCGGGTAGTACGGCGAGCTTTTATCGATGGGCAAGAAAATCAACTCTTCCGAGCGTCTAAACTTCTTATTAAAGTTGTCGTTAGTTAATAATCTCGTCAACTCCTGTATCTTCTGGGTGGTGGACCAAATAAAGAGAAACCCCGGCTTCGAGCAGAGCTTGTGGATGGGAATCTTATTCAAGATTGGCAAGATGAGCTGGTTCTCCACCAATGCGCCAATCATAATGACATCAAACTTGAGCCCATAGACATCAATCCACTTGTGTAACGTGGATACAATTCTCTCAGTAGATACTCTGACCCCATAAGGTTGAAGAGCGTGCTTTCTAGCCTGTTGGCGTTTCAATTGGTGGAGCCGGGCCAATTTGGGGTACCCTTCCAAAGGATTGTTGACGTTGCGGATATATTTGGCCGCGGGTATACCGCTATGCACGTAATTGTTGCAGTAGTCTATCTCTTGCTTGACCGTACTCCGGTCAGACTTTTGTGTTTCAGCAGAGCCTCTTGTAGAAGCAGTAGAACCTGCAGTCGAGCCGGCACCAGAACGCGCAGCAGACCCAGGAGTCGAGTTGCGAGAACCGTACTTGTTATATGTGTACATCTTTTATTGAGCAGCGGAGAAACCAGCCAGACTTAACTAGTGTAGAGTGAAACACAATTGGCCTAAAGAAAAAAAAAAAAAAAGGGCGACAATCTCCACAGAGTCTTTATTAAATAGCCCATAAATTGAGAAATGCACTCACAAAAAACACACCACTAATACACACCACAAACAAAGCTCTGGTCTAGATTGACGTTTCAGGAGCTGGAGTATAAAACAAACCCTAATCGGACAACCAAAAACATTGTTTCAAGTCAAAACATACACATTTGGTGACTTATAGACAGAAACAAGAAAAAAAAAAATGTGGGCATAGGCTGCAATTTATTACGGCAAAAAAATGACAGGTGTGGGTTATTTTTTGTTGCACTGGGGAAATGGCTGCAATTATTCTGGTTCACAGTAGATTGGTGATCGGGTAATGAATCAGTATCTTTCGTTTACAGTTATACTAATAGTAGACAAGGGAATATACTGTCGCTGGCGGTTTTGGCAAACCTAATTCAGTCAGTGTAGAATACTACATAAGAACAAACGCTGGACACTGGCTGCAAATTTATTCACCAATTTTAGCAAAAAAAAAAAACAAAAACAAAAAAGAAAAATACCTAACCATCCACAAATAACTTTGAAACCTACCCTTTTGTAAAGTCTTTCACCAGTAAAACCACGTCCATGTTTCCCAGAAAACGTATCCGCACGGGTCCAAGACAAACCCAAACAGATCCGACGTGGGTCTCCTTGTTTGGTCCCGTCACAGAACAGTTACGGGAGTATACCCGGATCGTACGTAACTAGGCAATAGCTGCACCATTGTTAATCACTTTGTACTAACATCCAAGACCGGGAAATCATCACAGCCGCTCTCCCAAATCGCCACACTCTCCCAAAACCTCGCTGTAAAATTGACCAATGTGCGAGAACAGGTCGAGGTATGCAGCCACGACGAATACGCCTTGTGTCTCCAGTATATGGCCACAAGCGGGTTTTACAGTGCATTGGCACAACTCCCCACTAACGAGGTGTCTTCGCAATTGTTTGAACTACAAATAGGACTAATTAACAAGCTACTTGACCACGTACAGAATAGTCCTTCGTGTGTCTATGGCGACCAGGTGTCGGAAATAGTGGGCCTTTACTTGCTCAACTGTAGCTGCGGCGAAAAGTTGGCCGAGTACCAGGTTCCGCGCATTAACCAATTAGTGGAAACCGTTTTATCACTATGCAAGCAGAACCCGCAGATGTTTGCTTACTGGTTCTCCAATGGCACCACCTTGTACCACCAGGAAGTGGCCAAGCTTCCGGGCAACAAGTCCTTCCCCTTGTATACCGTGATTATCAAGTTGGTTTCCCCATCCAAGCTCCGCCAAACCAAGTATTTGTTCACTCTCCTAAACTTGACCCGGGCGTCCCCGATGTTGTACCAGTGGTTTGACCGCCAGGACGATCTAGAGTACCTCATTGCAATGTTTACCCAGCAGTACCTGCTCGCCGAGCGGCGCTACTTATTTCTGGCCGAAACCAAACTGGCAGTGGCCGAGTACGTGCATCTATTTGTAGGAATCACCCACAACTCCTATGCCGAGCTCGCCACCAAGTACACCCGGCTATTCCAAGACCATTTCTTCAACCGAGTATTGGAGTCTCCCTTACACTCGGTATCAGTGGGAGTTGTGTTTGCAATCTTGCAAAGCATCGCCACTACCGCTACCGACCCGCGACTATTGCATCAGCTAGTTGACTGCACCAGCTTCGCCTTGTTTGTGCACGATCTTATTGACCAAAAGTACCAGATTTCGTGGTTGTTGGACACCTTGACGGTGATGTTTAAGCACGACCCGGTGCTAGTCAAACTACTTGGATCCAACCTCGACAACCAAGCAGCCCCACACGTGCCTAGAGGTCTCAGGAATAAAGCCTGGCAGGTGTATAATGGAGAAACCCCCGAGGTGGCTAATATGGCGTGGGCAATAATCAACACACACGCCAATGCAATCATGTGGTACCCGTTTAACCACCTGGCCGACACCGCCAAGCTCTACCTAAGTGCGTTGGTGTGCTACTTTCAAAACTCCCCCACCTTTAACCACATCCTAAACACACTATCATTCACCATGTTTGTCAAAGTGAACTTTCTAGACAGCAGCAAGTTTTGCACCGCAGTAGACTTTGTCGTGGAGTCCTGCTTGATCTACCAAAACATGATTGACGACATTGCCCCAAATGGGTCCCCCAGCCTGGCTAGATGTACACCGAGCCAATACCTAGCGCCGTCGGACGAGATTTTACTGCAGTTCGAACTAGACACCGGGTGCTTCAACCGTGCCCCAATCAACTTGGCCAGGCTACAGGAAAACGTGAATTTGTGCAAACTGTTTATTGCTCAACTCTATATCCACTCTAAACTCAAGACCATTGTTTATAAATGTGATAAATTGTACTAGTTATCCCCGCCGCAAGTAGTCAATAAGGACCTTCTTATGCAAAACACCATAGTAGTTGCCCTCCTTTAACAACACAATCACCCGGTTGCCGATCCGATCAAAAATAAGGTGGGCAAAGCTCAACTCGCTATCGTAATTAATGAAAATAGGACTAAAGTCAATGCATTTCGTCAAGTTGGTCAACTCGTCCAACACCAACACCGTCTCGATATACTCCTCGCCGGTTATGGACCCATAGGTGAAATAGTCATCTTGCGACTCAAACACCGCCCGCACAACGCGATCGTTATGGGCTGCACAACTATTGGGCACCTGGCGGGTGTGGGCGTCGTCGTCGTCGTCACAAACGAGCTTACAGTAAAGGTCATCCTTAATGCCATACTCCACGGTGAACTCCATGATTTTATCCAAGCAAATCTCCAACTCCAGGAAATAGATCAAGCCAATGCACACCTTCTTCTTGAGAATCGGCAAGCACCCATCTAGTAGACACCGGTCGGCCAACATTATAAGCTTTTCCTGCAAAACGGACACCGACACGTAGTTGGAGTCACCCAAGTCAAGATATAACTTCTTGTTTTCCTCCTCCGACCGCACCGCCAACAAATCCTGCACCTTGAGGTTCCTGTTCATTGGCTGCTTTGCCGGCATGGTGTCCTCCTCGATAATATCGCACACTGCAACCATGGGGTCTATAGGTTCCGACTCCAGGGACATAAACGGATAGTCGTTGCTGACCAAGAGCGACTCGTAGAGGGAGTTTTTCTCTAGCAACCCCCCGGACCAATTGGCCACAGCTATGGCAATCGAAATGGGAAGCACATACGTATAACTCGAGGTTAACTCAAACATAATCGTGACAATCGTTATATTCATTCGTGTGACCCCCGCCATAAACGCCCCCGCCGACATCATGGCGTAGATCCCCATGTCCACACAGGCCGTACCCGACTCCAGTGTGCACACCAAGCCCATAATCAGACTAAGATACACGCGCAGAGCACTCGCAACGGTCTCGTCCAGGGTGTTGTTGTAGATCAAGTTCAACCACTGGATAAACATACCAAAGATCCTCCCGTATAGTGCCCCTGCCACCATGGAGGGCACGTAAATGCCACAGGGAACCTTCAAGCCAAACGTGACAAAGGTGAGGATGACTTTGGTTACAAATGCAAACACCAACAGGCCCAACTCCCGGGTATACTGTTCCGAGGTTGTGGGACACAAAGAGCGGTCCAACTCGCTATCGTTGCACGGAGTGGCCAAGTCAAGCACCAACTCCACTGCAGCTTGCTTCGTATATGGATTCCAGAACGTGACCAACCCTGTCAAGAGGGAGATGCAAAACACCTCAAAAATGGGGTGGTTTTGAATCGGCTTCAAAGACCGAAACTTCTTGGACCACCACCGCACAAACTTGACGAACGCAGCACCAAAGATCCCTCCCGAAACCCCAATCATGACAAAGAATAATAACTCGACCGTGTTCCAGTCGGAAAAGTAGTCCAATTCAAAAAGGACGGTTTTCCCGGTACCATACGGGTTAAGGAACTTCAAAAACAACGTAGAGATGATGGCGCAAAAGAAGATCTGAAACAACTGGTGGGAGGGCAAGTGGTTGTTTATCTCCTCGAGAATAAACAAAACCCCGCCTAAGGGAGACCCGAAGGCCAAGGCCACCCCGGCTGACGCACTGGCCGAGAGGATCTGTTTCTCAAACAAGTCATTGTTGTAAATGAACGGGAAGAACCGAGAAGCAATATTACCTACACAGGTCGCCAAATGCACATAGGGGCCCTCCTTTCCCAAGGCCATACCTGAAGCTATGGCGAAAATCAACGCTACTGTTTTGGCAATAAGGGTATACGTTCCCAAGAACCGACGAATAACAAAGCCAGATAGAATGGTCTTCACTTCCGGCACTCCGGAACCGGTGGCTGTATATATGACTCGTTGTTTGGTGATGCTCTTTTTGCCACTATCGTCGCCATCGTCTTTACTGTTGGGGTCAACTTTTCCTAGATGGTCACTGTCCCCAGCAGGGATCGAACCTCCGGTTATCTTTGTTGTCAATGTAATAAGACACGCAGCAATAGCCAACGCTACCGACAACAGCACATATATGCCGTAGTCAATACGTACATGCAGAAACCAGGCGTGGCTCTGGAAAAAGCTCGACCACGTAACCCAGTTCGGGCACTGCTGGTCACCAGTATGAGCTGTCCCAGCCCCGGCTCCGGCTCCGGCTCCAACCCTATCCGTCCTGGCACAGCACGTGACCTGAGATGCCATCCAGGACCCCTGGCAGTACCCATGTTTAAATCCCACCAAGAGGATTTCAAATTTATCAATCAAATAAGCAATCAACGAAAACACAAACCCAATCACCACAATGAGCATCCATTTCCCCAAGGTTAGGTATGCTTTTAAATAGAATGGAATTCGGCGATTTGGATAAAAATCCGACGACGTCGAATACAACAGACTGTGTTCATCGGACCATTCGCTGTGCTCCAACTCGTAATTAAATTTATTTGCCTGGAGGTGGGCCTTGGCCCAGTCAATGGTTGTAAAGTCGTTATAGAAATTTCTCGCGGTATAAAAAATATTGGGAACGAGGCTGAGGAACCGCGATGCCGAGCTAGCGTGGGTACCGAACGAATGCAAAGACTGGGAGTCACCCAAGTTGGGCAAGGGGGTCCCATGGTGGGCGGTTTGCTGGCCTGGAGTGAGCAAAACTGAGTACCCGGGGTCAATAGACGACCGGATATCAATCTTGCTCAATGATTTGATTTTAGATAGTGCGGGAAGCTCGGTAGATTCCAACCGCGGGGTATTTGGAAGGGTTCTGATAAGAGGAGAAAGGGCTCGGTTTTGGTTGGGGGCCGGGGGCTGGATGGATACTGAAAGCCCCTGTGGATTTGAGTGCACTGCTCTCAAGTTTGGATAGTCATCGCGGGGTTCTGCCTGGAACTGGCTATCGCTCTGCCGAGAGATTAATCTTGTTCTATTTGTAGGCATTTTTCATCCATCAGTTTATGTGGCCCTGGGGGTTCTGCTGAAAAATAGTAATACTGCTATAGCCGTAATACTGCTATAGCCGACGCTTTCTAAAGAGTGGGTGGTTGTTTATATAAAAAAAATGAACAACTCCCGCCTGTTAACTATGATCCTAACTATATACTCACCTGGAATGGTTGTAGTGTAGTGTGGCGATGCCTGATCAGAACACGCACCAAAAGGAAAGAGAACAAAAAAAAACAAATCCCGAGAAAAAAAAATAATCGGTGAAACTAAAGAAGGCTTTGTGGGAGTGACGTAATGGACAATTGGAAAGCGTGTAAACAAGCCTGAATAGATGGATATAGTTTTAGGTTCGAGGAGAGGGACGCGTAGTGAGGGGGTATGGAGTACGAGATGGGCAGTTGTGAAGGATGACAGGACTCCCAGAGATTTGTCCAGGAAGTCTCTATTTTTGGACATTTAAATTATACAACGCCAATTTAAAGTTTATACACACTAAGCGTAAACAGAAGAGGGAATGTGGGGTGTTTTCTGGTGGTTGGGTCAAGAATTCAATTTGAATACGGTTGACATGTTGATTAGTTTGCTGTGGGTGTATTTCAGGACATGCTGGGCTTGTATGGATGTTTGCTCATGTTTTGGCTGATGTTTTGGCTGATGTTTTGGCTGATGTTTTGGCTGATGTTTTGGCTCTTGTTTTGGCTCTTGTTTTGACTCTTGTTTTGGCTCTTGTTTTGCCAGGGCAGCTATGGCTGTGCCTGGAATGGGTTGTCATTGTTGGCTGGATGAACCTCTACTATTGCTCAATTTTTTTTTGGTCTGGCACTAAATGCTAGCGATTCAGGGTGCCTATTGTGGGTATTTGTGAAACTGGGCCATCGACTGACACTCGGTTGCATCCTTATGGGCTCTGCACAATGGAGAAAACTAACCTCTAAAATAGATCGTATTTCAGATTAGATAAACAATTTATGGTGAAACCGGCACACATGTCGCCCCTTTGGTGCCGTATATGGTACACACACACATGGTGTCCTATTCGGAACGACAAATGACGATACGCCAATTTAACTTCTGGGGTGCGCTTAAGAAATTTCACCTTGACAGACTTTCCCCCCATCCTCGGCGCCGGCATTCACTCCAGACATGCCACGGGCCGTGAACGGTATTGATCAGGAAGACGTGGCTTCATTCCGCCAGGGCAGACCGCGACAATATACCCATACAAGAACGAAAACAAGGCCACTTTGGTGTATTACCCCATAATTGGTAATCCGATTTTCGGAGCCGTGGCAGGTTTTCCCAATGGGTGCCAATTTTTTATTTTTTTTCCTGCACTCTTCTACCCACGGTTTTGAATACGGGAAATCTAGTTCTCGGAGTGTGGATTGTGTCTCGGAACTGATAGGGCGTAACAAAGGAAAATATCGGAACGGAGATCTAAAATCGTACAACTTTGTTGGGAATGTCTACACTTTCCACGTCAGAGAATTGGGAGAGAGAGAGAGTTCCAATTTGTGGGTGATTCCTGCCGTAGCTGGGGCCATGGTGGTGGTGAAGATGAGTTTGTTGAAGTCATGTGACGACCCCACAGGATCGTTGAGGTGTATCGCGAGGAAAGTAACTGCAGCACAAGTAACTGCAGCACAAGCAGCTGCAGCACAAGCACCACCGCCAGAACCAACGGGTATTCATTTATCCTTGCCACGACTATTGTGAAGACAATTACAATACCGGAAAACCCAATTAGGAATATCCAAGGAAATTGTAGTTGTTTTCCTGTTGGGTTTTGTTGGTTCATTTTTCTTTATTTTATTTTATTTTGTGAACTGCAACTCCGAAATGTCGGCGACCGGCCCTTTTTAAATCGTACTTTACCATGCAGTGCATTAGGCCACGATAAAGAAAGACTCCTCCACGATGAATTATCTCGGTTCAATCACGTTCCAGACTCATAAGGAGGACACCGCAACGGTAGGTTGTCAGAAATCCTGGCTGGGAGGGGGATGAGAAGGATGCCCCCCCATACACAAAGAGCATACTGCCCCACCATTATGCTTTCCCCAGAACAATAAACCCGGAGGAAAATTCTTTTTTATTTTTTTTTGCCTAACCGCACCAAAAATGATAGACTGAGACACGGGAATTTCCCCGCGAACTCCCATAGTTTATACAAGGCATTGTTTCCACCCCACCAAACTATCCAAAATCAAATCCATCCCATTAGTGGATGGCCAAGCTTGGTATCGCGAGAAAACCCCTCCTCGTAACTAGTAAAGTGCTACGTTTTATTTTTCGGCATGGGGTTTCTTTTTTTCTTTTTTTCTTTTTTTTCCATTTTTTTTTCGGGTTTCGCTTATGTTCCAAACCATGGCATCATCTGTATAAATAACCACCAATTTCACCTTCTGAAATCACTCGATTACCAATTGGGAGGTTTCCATTGCTTCCTTTTTCGAGAACAAGAAACCCACTTCTGTTTCTTTTAATCATAGTAGGAACCCAGCAGTTGGCACAATGTCTGAAATCAAAAAAATCATGGTCAAGAACCCCATCGTGGAGATGGACGGAGACGAAATGACGAGAATCATCTGGCAGTTCATTAAGGATAAGTTGATTTTACCTTATTTGGATATTGACTTGAAGTACTACGACTTGGGTATAGAGTACAGAGATGAGACTGATGACCAAGTCACTGTAGATGCTGCCAATGCTATCTTGAAGTACCAGGTTGGTGTCAAGTGTGCCACCATTACCCCCGATGAAGCCCGGGTAAAGGAGTTTAACCTTAAGAAAATGTGGCTTTCTCCTAACGGAACCATTAGAAACATCCTCGGGGGCACAGTGTTCAGAGAGCCCATTGTTATTGACAACATTCCCCGGATTGTTCCTACTTGGGAAAAGCCAATTATCATCGGCAGACACGCCTTTGGTGACCAGTACAAGGCCACCGATGTGCTTGTTCCAGGTGCCGGTGAGTTGAAATTGGTGTTTAGCCCCAAAGACGGTGGTGAGGCGGTTGAGTACCCTGTGTACAACTTTGATTCTGCTGGGGTTGCGTTGGCCATGTACAACACCGACGAGTCCATCCGTGGGTTTGCCGAGAGCTCCTTCAACTTGGCCATCAGCCGTAAGTTGAATTTGTTCTCCACCACCAAAAACACCATTTTGAAGAAGTACGACGGGAGGTTCAAGGACATATTTGAAGATTTGTATGCCACCAAGTACAAGACAAAGATGGACGAGTTGGGAATCTGGTATGAGCACCGGTTGATTGACGATATGGTGGCACAGATGTTGAAGTCCAAGGGGGGGTACATTATCGCCATGAAGAACTATGACGGTGACGTTGAATCCGATATTGTTGCCCAAGGATTTGGGTCTCTCGGGTTAATGACGTCGGTTTTGTTAACCCCCGATGGCCAGGCGTTTGAGGCGGAAGCCGCGCATGGCACTGTGACCAGACACTACAGACAGCACCAGCAGGGCAAAGAGACCTCGACCAACTCAATTGCGTCGATTTATGCCTGGACGAGGGGTTTGATCCACAGAGGTAAATTGGACAGCACTCCCGAGGTGGTTAAGTTTGCCGAGGATTTGGAGACGGCTGTCATTGACACTGTATATAAAGATAATATTATGACCAAAGATTTGGCCTTGACCCAAGGCAAGACTGATAGAGGTTCCTATGTCACTACCGAGGAGTTTATTGACGCCGTAGCTGCTAGATTGAACCGGAACTTGGGCTATTAGTTTCTTTGGGGGGGGCGGTTATATAAATGCTAGCCTATATATTAGTTTATTAGATATTTCCTTGTACATGTACAATATTTGCTTGTTCGGGAGGAGGAGTGGTATATATATATATCCACGGTAGTGTTTTTCCCGGACAACCTGGTGATGGGCGCAATACCTGGTTCTCTTGCAGGTGGTGGGTGCAATAGATGATTGTGTGTCTAATGGGTTGTACGACATTTACACGACATTTGCGCGACATTCTGAAAAAAAAATATTCTCTTCTCCCTCTCAACCCCCCCAAAAAAACACCCATTTGAAAAGACCAATATTACCAGTACCCACCACAACCAGTCTATTCCATTACCAACAGGAATTCTCGCACAATCAGCAAAAAACTGGTATATAGTGCCTAAAAAATACTGCTATGAATGTCGGTTCGATTTTGAATGACGACTCGCCTCCCAGCGATCACGAAAAAAATGCATTTTCAACCCTAGCTACTCCTGTGGTTCCCCTGTCACAACCAGACTCCAAGCGGTCGTCAGTATCAAGTTCAAGCGGCAGACCACCTATGCCGTCCATGCACCAGCGCCACTCCATCACAAATATGTTGAATGATGCCCCAGTCGACTCTCTTCCAGTGGCGGTACTGGAGGAGCAGCAGCTGCAGCTGCAGTTGCAGTCGCAGTTTCGGAAACCGAGCATCAGTCTAGTCACCACCTCGGCCCAGGTATACAAACCTCCCTCGGTAGTACCCCAGCCACCTGCAGCCAGTCCATCCGCACCATCAATTCGTAAGAAAAACTCAATTGCCGACATCACCAACGAGAACGACGTTGATATAGCCACGGGGGTCGTAACCGAGAATAAGGCTGTGGCACACAGAACTGGCGACAATTCGGTGTCTGAACCCGGAAATCAGAATATCCATCGAGACCAACCGGTTGTGGCAACCACGACACCGAAGGTAGAGGCCGACGAGGAGGAAGACGACTTGTCAAAAATAAGAAAGACTCTCAAGCTGCAAAAGCCCAGACGGTACGAAACCCCGCCTGTTTGGGCCCAGAGATGGGTTCCTGCCAGCCGGGCCAACGAGATTGCCGAAGAGGATGATACCAGTGCCACCAATGGGAGTACAACCCGAACAAGACTAACTGATAAACACGTATTTGACTACACCTCCACCAGAAGCGTGGACTTGGAATGCAGTGTCACTGGGGTCATACCTCCTCCATCGTTAACGCGTACCATTGCCGAATGGATATACGCCAACTTCTCCAATATCGAAGACCGTAACCGCAAGTACGTTGAGCTAGAGTTGAAGTTTGGGAAAATTATAGATAAGCGCACCGGGAACCGAATCAACGTGAATGTGGTTACCGAGTGCGTCTTTACCGACCATTCAAACGTGCACTACGACATGGAGGTGGAGGAGCTAGCGTGGCAGGACGTGGAGAGGTTCTTTGAAGAGTTAGAGCGGTCGTACCAGGAGGACCGCAAGGATAAGCCTGGTCCGAAAAGAAAGTTCAAGGTGTTGGATTCTGACTCGTCGGATTCATTTTACCAAATCGGCGCCAAAGGTAGCCACATTAGAAAGGTGCGGATTTCGAAGGATAATTTGCTTGACCCGCCGCGGTATGTTGCCATTGAGAAGGAGAGAATAGCAGACTTGTATATCCACAATCCGTCGTCTATGTACGATCTTCGATTATCGCTTTCGTTGGAAATGCCGGTTCCCGAAACCAACATCGAGCCAATAATGGCCAAAAACAAGCCTGTGTTGGTGCGAGAGAAGAAAAGAAAGTCGTTCACCCACGCGCCAACAATCACCCAGTTTGACTTGACCCGGGTGTTGATTCCACGCGAAGCGAAAAACAAGCACGGCAAGACCATTGTGAACCATGAGATTAAGTATGAGATTGAGTTGGAAATCGACACCTTTGAGGTGTTTAATGCCATTGACAAAATCGTGCAGGGCACCGATAATTTCCGGCTTGAAGAGTTGGTGGAGGTTTTTGTTAATAATGCCCGGGTGATTAACAACCGAGTTACCAAGCTTGCACTTCGCTAGGTGGAATAAGCTTGGTGATTGCAAATCTGGCGTGTGTATTTGTATTAGGTTTCATAGTGATACGTCTGGGCTTGAACAGATATGTAAAAAAAAGTAATTTGGGTATAAGACGCAAGGGCTGGGATTACGATAATGCCGTCTTTCATTAACTTTATTGTATTGTGTATGCATCACCACTAGCAATGCCCAGAAACTGCACTCTAAACTTGTCTGTGGTTATTTGGCAATTTTGCGGGGACACTTTAAATCAGTACCCGAGGGGTACACATACTCTTCGGGGGGGGGGGGGGTACACGGGCAGTGCTATGGTTCTCATCAATCCATGACGATGAAACAATACACTAACACCATTGGATGCAAGCAAGTGGTTCACGTCATGTTTTTTTAAGTCCTCCCACAATACGGCTGCAAATTATTTTCTACCCAAACACCATCATTGCATGATACACCTAGTGATTGTACATGAAGGTCATTTTCACATCACACGAGTACGGAAAATATTTCACGAGGGATGGGTCGATAATCCAGAGTGAAATAGATCCCAACTATCGCGGTATCTGGGATAAGTCTAGATTGCTGCTGACCAGCCAAGTAGATGATGTCACTTTTCTTTTTTACATATTTCATATTGCTTTTTTTATTTTTTATTTTTTGTATTTGTGTTTCTTCTTCCTTCCTTCCTTCTTTCTCTGTTTTGTTTCTGTTTCCTTAGACACTTCTGGCCGCACAAGATACAAGTGGATTCGTAAATTAGTGCCTATGGACCCAGGAACACCAGTGGTAACGTATATGCAAGGTGGATTTGTTGATGTTTATATTTGGCACTGACGCAATAGTATTTACCCCAGCTGCATCACCCTCGTCTGCAACCCGCTCGCCATTTCCCAGGCCTACGGACATGAGAATGAATCCAGAAAAAAAAATATCAAAAAAAAAAAAAAACTTCCATGACTAAACTACATTAGAAAGGGATAGATGGGTTTGGTAAACAAGATTGTCCCAGTCAAATCTACCCCAATTACGAAGGAGGGTTTAACCTCCAAATATGTTTTTGCCGTCTGTCCGTGTTCAGTGCCTTGTCGGTTCCTATTCTCTCTCTCTCATTCTCTCTGCCTTAATTGAGGGGATTTGCTTTTGGTTGTGACTCAAATGCTTAGCGGTCTTATCGACGCAACAACTATATTTTTTTTTTACCTTTTCGGCCAAGCAGTATTTACCCTCATCTCTTTACACTTCTAATAATGGCTTAATCACCAAAAATATCCAGAATATATTTTTAGATGGCTGCTACATACAGTGGAACTAGACCACATGAAAACATCCGTGGTGCTTGATGTCAACTGGTTTGCTTCAGTAGAGGTATTGGATTATGGGAGTCATGTGGCGAGTGAATGCTTCTGCGTCACACGGCAGCAACCCACTGCCTTCACCTTCCCCCCAGGTTCATATGCCCAGACCTTATCCTCAAACCTGTGGTATGGCATGATGTTTCCAACCCCGCCATTCGGGCGAATGTAACCCAAGTCAACAGTCTTTTTTACTATACACCACCACCACGGCCACTAGTGCGTCACTACCACCACCATTGCGTCACCACCACCATTGCGTCACCACGACTACGTCATGCATGCATATGTTTTTGCACTCCACTTTTATCAAAGGGATATTTTCTGGAAACAAAAAAAGATCATACTAACTCGACTAAAAACGACTGTTTTTTTTTTGTTTTTTTGTTTTATTATTTTCTGATTCTTTTTTTTTTTTCAGGTGAATTCGCCGAGAACTGTTAATCACGGTTCCACAAGGAAAGGGAAAAAGAAACAACCATAACTTGTCAAAGACCAAGGATATATAAATGCTCGACAATACCACGATCCAGTACTCCTCGTCATTGGAGTTCTACCTCAAGCAACCCGAAATGTGGAAATACTTTGTAGGAGCAGTCGCAGTATTAATTATTATAGTGTATCTCGTAGTGGTGATCTTGAGCCACCGACCACGTGCCGAGCTTGGATGTGAAACCAAGTATATAACAAACGATAACCAACAGAAAGCATATGACCTCCCACCAAGAATACACTCCAAAAGCACATACAAGGACCATGGTATCGATATAAGTGTGATTATCTCGTGCTTGAACGAAGTTGATCGTATTGGAACGATGTTGGACGAGAGCATTGCCTACCTTGAAAAAAACCACCACGGCAGGTACGAAATTGTTGTTGTTGATGATGGTTCAACCGATGGCACCGGCCAATTTGCTATCAAAAAGGCGAATGAGTTCAACTTGGCCCCTCACATTATGCGTGTGGTACGCTTGGTGAAGAATAGGGGTAAGGGCGGTGGAGTTGTTCATGGATTCTTACACGGGAGAGGAAAGTACTTTCTCTTTGCCGATGCTGACGGGGCCACGAAGTTCTCGGATGTTCGTATGCTTTTGCAGTTTTTGCAGCGGTCTGAGAAAGAAGGCGAGCCAGCCATTGCTATTGGGTCCCGGGCCCATATGGAGGACGCTGAAACCACCGTGAAGCGTACTTTTATTCGTAAATTCTTGATGCAAGGTCTCCACACGCTAGTTTACGTTTTCGGAATCAGAAATGTTAAGGATACCCAGTGTGGATTTAAGATGTTCAACTTTGATGCCATGAAGCTGATCTTCCCCCACTTGCACACCGAAAGATGGATTTTTGACGTTGAGGTGTTGTTGTTGGGGGAGATCCAGGGGTTTAAGAGACAAGAGTTCCGCGTTAATTGGCAGGAAATCGGCGGGTCAAAGATGGATTTGGCCCGGGACTCTATTGCCATGGCCAAGGATTTGGTTATCACCCGTATGGCGTATATCCTTGGTATCTATAGGCTTGATGAGTGCGGGAGGATGGTTAAAAGGATTCATTAGAACTGGGAGGTTTGTAACATAAACATGCCAAAAAAGAAGGTAGAAGAAAGTAGAACCACTACAACGTTGACATATAAAAGTGAATAGAGTAGTTTGTGTTTTTTTTCTTTAAATAAAGATTGTATTACGATTATATGAATTCAGATGAGGATTGGGTGTATCATGGGACAGGCGATATAAGAGGTGGCGATGTAAGAGGTGGTGACACTTTGTTTAGAGGATACGGTTTATTCCTACTCATTTCCTATTTGTTGGATATAATTTCACTTGGGACAGAGACGGGTTAAGTTTAGACTAATTATCTGCCATGTTACCAGGCAGTAGCCAACGTGGGATGCTGAAACTGGCACTAAAAAGAAGTCACATGATGTAGCTGATACGAAATGGGTAATGAGGACTGCATATAGAACCTAGTGGGCGCCTACGGAAAGAGGATGAAGATGTTCATATGGAGAAGAGTAATGTGGCCATGGTTTCCAAGTGTTGGTGTATTCCGAGATTGGTATAGTTGGGACATTACTATGATGGGGGGAATTGCTGGAACGAGTACCTGTTGGAGAAACACCCAAAAACACCCAGAAACACCCAGAAACACCCAGAAACACCCAGAAACACCCAGAAACACCCAGAAACATCCCAATCCAACCAACCTCCAACCAACTTCTAGTCAAAGCAAACCCTTGTCAGATAAAACTCGTGCTCACAACCATCGTGACACTTCCCCACAAAAACGCAAGATCTGCAACCCCGAAAAAAATAAAAGGTCCTAAAGGGATGCAAATTGTGGCGCACTTCGAAATGACCTGCTTCCATTGCATAATCGGTTGAGTAATGTACCGAAAGATAAGCTGTTTGACTGGAAGTGTGGGGTTCACAGTTTGTATAAGTAGGCAGAGAATATCCTCCTCCCAGTTTCCCTTTCCCTTCTACGTACTCTCCCCTGTACGCTCTCCCCCCCTCCAACTATCTCCAAAGTAACCATGTCTGTAGCTGCTGAATTCGAAGAAGCCAATAAATCCTACGTGGTCCAATTCACCAAGGGCAACTTACCGCTTCCACCAGCAAGAAAAGTCGCAGTGGTCATTTGCATGGATGCCCGTATTGATCCTGCAGCGGCCTTGGGCCTTACTGAAGGTGATGCGCACGTGATTAGAAATGCTGGGGGCAGAGCTACTGATGCTCTCCGTAGCGTAATCATCTCACAAAGGTTACTTGGCACTCGTGAAATTGTTGTAGTGCATCACACCGATTGTGGGATGTTGACATTCACAGATGAAGGACTTAGAACCATTGTTCACAACGAGACGGGGCACAATGTTGACCACTTTGCGTTCTTGCCCTTCTCGGACTTGAAAAAAAGCGTGCTTGAGGATGTGGCGTTTTTCAAGAACAGTCCGTTGGTTTTGGATGTGCCGGTCACGGGGTACATTTACGATGTGAAGACGGGGAAAATCGAGCAGGTGTAGAGTATGTGCTTGCAGAGAAGTCTGTTTATTTAGTTGATAAGTTTCCACAAGTCTTCCTAAGTTCTCTTGATAAGTCTTCATAAATCCTTTTCATAAATCTCCATAATGTATACCATAATGTATAACCATTTCATCTGTACTATACCCACTTTGTATGAGAAGAACCAGCGCTACCAATTTCGGATTCCCCCCCCCAATAAAAAGTGCAATCACCTTCAGGTGAGAAATGTGAGTACTTAAAAAAAAAAACCTCAGAAACTCAAAAGAACTTCAACTCTTTAGAACCCATCTTGTACTCACCTTAGTTACCTTGGTGGTTGCTAATGATCTAGATATAGAGTGTGACACGAAGCATAGACACCTCTCTTTCCAGGCTGATTTTTCTTTTGTTTTCGTTTCCGTAGTTTATAGAGTTCGGGATAGCAGACATTTTCCACAAAACCATGTACGTTGAACTACCGTTTGATGAACTAAAAGTCGACTCTAGGAAGAGACGAATTGCATATTTCTACGACCAGGATGTAGGCAACTATTTCTACGGCACGGGACACTGCATGAAACCCCATCGTATAAGAATGACGCACTCTTTAATTATGAATTACGAATTGTATAAAAAGATGGAAATCTACCGGGCTAAGCCAGCAACAAACCTAGAATTGACCCAGTTTCACACCGACGAATATATAGACTTTATTGATAGAGTAACCCCCGATAACCTACATTTATTTGAGCGTGAGCAGGTGATATTCAATGTAGGTGACGACTGTCCTGTGTTTGATGGACTTGGGGAGTTTTGTAAGATATCCTGTGGTGGGTCGATGGAAGGTGCTGCCCGTTTAAACAACGGCCTGGCAGATATAGCCATCAACTATGCTGGAGGGTTGCATCATGCCAAGAAGTCCGAGGCGAGTGGGTTTTGCTACTTGAATGATATTGTTTTGGGCATAATTGAGTTGTTACGCTGCCATCCACGGGTATTGTACATAGATACCGATGTCCACCATGGCGATGGCGTAGAAGAAGCATTTTACACCAATGATAGAGTCATGACGTGTTCATTCCATAAGTTTGGGGAGTTCTTCCCTGGGACTGGTAATTTGAACGATATTGGTATTGGCAAGGGGAAGTACCACTCGGTGAACGTTCCATTGAGAGACGGCATAGATGATGCCTCGTACAAGTCGATCTTTGAGCCGATAATAACCCACATTGTCGAGTGGTACCAGCCGTCGGCGATAGTGTTGCAGTGTGGTGGTGACTCTCTTAGCGGTGACAGACTCGGCCCGTTCAATTTATCAATGAGAGGACATGCAAATTGTGTCAACTTTGTCAGGTCTTTGGGGATACCCATGATGGTTGTTGGTGGTGGTGGGTACACCATTCGGAATGTCGCCCGTACATGGGCATTTGAAACCGGCATCTGCAATGGGGTTATATTGCCCAAAGAGTTGCCGTATAATGGATACTACGAGTACTATGCTCCGATATACGAGTTGGATGTGCGATCATCTAATATGAACAACGCCAACTCAAGAGAGTATTTGGATCGGATCTTGACGCAGGTGATTTCCAACCTTGATCACACCAAACACGCTCCGTCGGTGCAGATGCACGACGTACCATTAGACTGGGACGACGGCGGCGATGTAGACGAAGACCAGTCTGGTCTGCTAGACACCAAGGGCGGGTCACAGTATGCCCGCGATAAGATTACTGAGACCGAGGGAGAGTTCTACGACTCCGACGATAAGACCGGGGAGCGAGACATTTCTAACGGCGCTACGTTGACCGATCACGAGATGATGGAGATTGACCAGTTGAACAAGCAAATTGCCTAGACCGTTCTTGTCTGGTTATGTATGTATGTGTAAATATTATGTGAATATAAAGGCGACTTTGTCCGTGCTACTGATACCACCTGGTTCTAGACCCACCCGAACTATTTGAAACGGCTTCTCGGGCCAGGGTTTTTCTTATTTGTCTATTTACACAAAGCATCGAGTTTAAATTACTTTCCTAATTGGGAAAGGTTATTGATCCAGACTGATGCCGAAGTCAGGGCGATATTTTTTTGGTATTTTTTTTTCACTTTTTTGGGTCACTCATAACTGGAAGAGAACTACAGAGGACGTGGGCAGTGGTGGGGAGACTGTGGGTTTGGAGCTTTGTGAGTGTTTTACCTGGTTATGGAGGGTTGGTAGACTCTCTATAGGGACAATACCCCATAATATTTACCAGTGGGGAGGGAGAGAGAGAGAGGCAGATTCACCATTGACAATGTCAGAGTTGACCTTTTAACCTCGTGTCCAATCCAAAAGCCACAACTAAAACTTGGCTAACTGGACAAAGCCGGAACAATAGGGGGGAAAACAAAAGACCCACAAAAAGCAGAAGGATCTAGAGTTCCAAGAACCTCACTAACGGTGGGAGTTTCTTTTTGGGACTACAAAGGAGCCGGAACAGAGACAAAAAAGTACAAGAAAAGAATATGGAGCTATTCCCAACTGGGTTATGTAATATTGATCTCGGTATCCTAATCGGGCAATCAATTTAACGGCGAATTCGGTCAAGAAGCGTCTGTTTTCGGTGAATGTACGGAAGTGAGAAGTTCAGTAATGTGTATTGGGATTGTGGATGTAACCTGAGCTTGGACCGAGGGGTGGGGGAAAAAAGAAATTAGCACCATAGACAAGCAGTTATAATTGGCTAGCCATGCGGATGCCAACACATCGATCGACTAAATTGAGCGGTAGCTACCAAGTCGTTGGTAAATCTGGAAATCTGGAAATCTGGAAGCCTCGCAATCTTCCTTGTCATGTCCTTTTCATGTCCTTTTCATGTCACCTTCTTGAATACTCCTCTACGCCCTGCTTCTCCTAGCCAAAACAAAAACACCCCATCTAGGCTCCACACTCTCTCCATCCCCGTTTACAATCACCTCTTACAAGGTGCAATGATCCTGGCAAGACCCCAAAAACAAAACACATACCTCTCCATACGAAATATCAAACCACATCCTAACGGTCATGTGACGCTGAAGGAGGAATAGGGCAAAGAAAAGCCTCAATTGTGGGATTATTTTTTTTGCTGTGGTGTTGACAACTTCAACAATGGCATTCACCGAATCAAGAAATAGCACTTCCCAATCAGGGTACGACGTCGCGACATTCCATTTTCCATACGGTGACAACAATGAAGGAAAAAAAAATTTCTTTCATCTTCCAATAATGCGACGCCAATTCCGTGAATCAATTTAGCACATATGACAGACCATTACACACCATATGTTACACTCTGACATTTAGTGTTTGAGCATATTTCTTTTTGAGTTACTTTTCCCACCTGGGAAAAGGACAAAACCTGTGCGTGAGAAACTGGGCGACAGGGAACGAGTCTGGTACGTTCTCCCTCCTCCCGTCCCAAAGGTGTATATTTTCCTCTACTTCCGCCATCACCTACGGTGTAACCTTCCAGAAGTATATTTCCGGATATTTTTTCTCAACACCACTTCAAACCAAGACTGGTACCTGCACCACGAGACCAACAACAACCACACCACATGCGATATTCATATGCAAGTCTCCTAGTTTTTCGTTAATTACCCACATAATGACTTAGCTCTCTCCCAATTACCAATCACTTTTTTTCTTTTTGCCGGGTCTCGGTAAAAACTAAGCTTTACAGAAATGCACCACGCGAGACAATGGAGCAACAAGAAAAACAAAGACATTTTCTTTTTTTTGGGCTAATATTTTTTAGTTCACAAAATTTTTTCTCTCGTCTGCAGTGAATCCACAAACAGTATTTTTTTTTGTAAGGTTTTTTTTTTCGTCTTTTTTTGTTCTTTGTTTACACTAGAACTGTAAACAGGCTTGTTTATTTAAGACGAGGAATTCCCACTGGAGACTTGCCACATTTAGTACTGGTACTTGCTACTTCGTCAAATAAAGCCTAAGCTAGTGTCTTTAAACTAACCTTTAGTCCTTCCTTTTAACTACTAGTTACAACTTCCTTACTGCTTTAAGTGACTTCCTTCTAAAGAACATCCACCGCAATCTTTACTTCAAAACCCACGCTCACTACTATCGTATACTAGATAATACCCACTCACTTAGTGTCCCGAAACAGAAATCGCCATGTTGTTGAAGACTATTTTATCTGCCGCTCTATTGGCCGTTGCCGTCATTGCTGAAGAAGAGGAAAACACCACCGTTGTCACCACTGTTACTGTTACCAAAACCTTATTGACTCCTGAAGAGTCGTCGAGTCTTGCGTCGGTGGCTTCAGCTTCTTCTGCTTCGGTTGCTTCGGTGGCATCTGCTGCTTCGGTTGCTTCTGTTGAAGCCATTGCCTCGGAGGAAGCTGCTGCTTCGGCTTCATCTGAAGCTGCTGCTGCTGCCTCTTCTGAAGCTGCTGCTGCGTCTTCTTCATCTGCTGCTGCTGCTTCGAAGTCTTCGGCTGCTGCTGCTGCGTCTTCTTCATCTGCTGCTGCTGCTTCGAAGTCTTCGGCTGCTGCTGCTGCGTCTTCTTCATCTGCTGCTGCTTCGAAGTCTTCGGCGGCCGCTGCGGCTTCCTCCTCGGCTGCTGCTGCCTCTCGTTCAGCCGCTGCCGCAAAGTCGTCTTTGCCCCGTCCAAGCGGTGTGGTTGCTGTAGGTTACAACAACGTTACCAACTCCACAAACACCTCCTCTAAACACACTTCAGCTAAGCCAACCACCCAATTCACCCTGGTTATCTCCACCGAGGAACCGGCCACTTCCGAAGCTCCAAAGGTTACCGAAACCCACTCTTCTGTTGCCGCTGGTGTCGTTAACGCTGTAGGTATGGGAGCTTTTGGTATGCTCGCTATTGCGGCTGCTTTATTGTAATCACCATTGTTTTTGTTACCAACCTCCCACGTTTAAATAGTCCTAGCCGTCGCTTGTTATCTAAGCTGATGAGCGCACTCGTTTTGGAAAAGATAGTTGGTATCTCTTTATGATGACATCTTTCTAACCTATGAACTATTGCAACGCTTTGTTTTATATGTTGCAGGAACAATTGAACAACAAAAGTATCACCGTCCTATTTCTTACTTGTATTAGCTATTAGTTTTAATGTTATAAACACTGTACACAAGAAGAATGCACCGTGTGGCTTGTTTTCGTTAACTGTATTTTCGTTAACTGTAAATTGTTTGTATAGGCGATGGAGCTACTTCACATCCTCCGCCCCTTCAAGTCCTGGAGATACTTCTCCTTCTCCAACACGTAATATTCCATCTCGCTAAGCCCCTGGGGTATTTTTGGTGGCACCTGGGGCTTGTGTTCCTCGTCAATCTCGTAATCATTGGACCTCTGGCTCTTGGCTAGTCTCTGGTATACGCTGGGGGAGAATTTCCCATTGCCCAAGTATCCAGTTTCGTCAGTGCGGAAATCCACTCTCAAATCGTCTCTGGTGGCATTACCTGTCAGGAGCCTCATTTGTCGATTGAAATGCTCTGATGGGGTAGGTGCATAGTGTATAGGGTCGATTTCATCTTGGTTTATTTGTACGGGAGATGTAGCTGCATTGGCCAGGTGACTTAGTGGTTTTACCGGTTGATCAAGCAAGTAAACCTTGGTGGGCATATCGTTGTTTATATCGTCATCGTCTAGTCCAATGGTGTCTGCAGAAAACGGTAAAGATGTTCCACTCGTGCTGAATGGTTTCCCCATCTCAAACGAGTTTAGATCTTCAGCAGGTGGTTTTCTGGTTGGAGATTTACGGACCGGTGATTTACGAGGACTCGTGGACCCTACTGAGTGTGGTGGTGGTGATGGTGGGACCTGTTTGAAATCTATACCAACATCATCACCAGCAACACCACCACCAGGTGAAGGTAATGGTGGTACTGGTTTATATGCAAATTGACGCTCATGAATAAGGGAAGGCGCAGAAGGATTGGAGATATCACGCTGGAGCTGATCCAAGTCACTATGACCATAAGCACCAACTGTAGACGATGGTTGGGTATCACCATGGTACTTCTTATGGTAACTATACTCTGAGCTGTCGTTGGTCCCATTCCAGAGCGAATTCAACGGTTCATTTGCATGGAACTTACTCTTGAATTTAGTAAACTTTTGAGCATACTTTTTTGCTCCTTTAAGGTCTCGCTGGTACTTATCATTGCTAACAAATACCGCTGAGGCTGAGTTCTTGCTACTGGCTTCACTCTCGCTAAAATGGGCTGGTCCTGGTTGCAGAAACGTCGACGATTGCTTACTAGATATGGACTTGTGCGGTGATCCCAGAAATGTTGGTACTGGAGGTCGTCCACTGGCAGAGAAAGCATCTCTAGTTGTAGTAACCATATCATCATCATCAACAATATCCGGGTACGACTCAGCTTCGACTACGTCATGGTGCTGAAGCGGTACTTTGGCAGGAACAACTGGCGTGCTGGGATAAAACGTCATCTCCAAGTATATCATACCTGCACGCCGACCGTTCTGGGTCAAATCAAACCATTTATCATAAATGTATTTACCATTACCTTCGTGGCTATTGCTGGAAAAGATCACCGAACAGTCAATCTCGGTGCTTCCAATGGGAGTAGGATCACCACGAGTATCGTCCAAAACATCCACCTTTAGTAGCGGCTTACGTTCCCTACTCAATTGAAATCGTACTTCCGACGTCCATTCTGGTGTTTGACCGGCCCGAAAATCGGTGGGGGTCTTTTTGGCCACTGTACCGAGCCGCACAGTCACATACGGGGATTGTTTATCTAGTTTTCTTCGATTCGGTAAATGTTTAGCTCGTACAACCATGATTATGAGCGTACCATCGGCTGATTCAGGGTACATGCTGTCGTTTCCCGAGAAAGAAGTCGCTGAATGTGACGCGGGAAACATCTTCGATGTCTGCTTGGTCCAGTAAACTTACCTAATCGATCTAGGAAGGGTTTGGGTTTCTCTAGTGCTGATCTCAATATCCGAACAATGACCACCTCAGAGGCAGTGTGTAGAGAGAGCAAATGCTCAAAGACTATTTTGGTCACGTGCCTTTGTTTTGGTGTGGATCTGTCCTAATTGGGAAAGAATGTCAATTAGGTTCTGGAGTTGATTATGGGAAATGTGGCTAGTAGGATGATGGGTTATAGAACTGGATAGTTGGTATGGGGGGGGCGGTTTTGTGGGTAATATATTCATACTATTGTGTATGGTGAAAATGTTAGTTTGTGAATAATTGTAGTTTATCTCATGATTGTTGTATTGATCACCCAAATCTATATTTAGAAATATTCATTATAAACACCACAACAGGTATACAACTGAAGTAGTCCCTACTGGGTCCACCAAGAAATACTCGTTGTGTGGTCCACCATAGAATCACTTTAAACCACAACTCCCCATGTATACACCACCTCCATACCCCGTGCATACATTTTCCCAGGTTAGCTTGTAGTTGGTGCACGCTACCAATTTTCCCGCGCTACCAGTTGCCAGGATTGAAAAATTCCCTTCAAGAAGAGATGCACCCCAAATAACAAACTACTTAAGGTATAACCATTAGTGTTATTCGGTCTGGTTGTACCAAATATGTCGTTTAGATCGAAAAATTCGGGAAGGGCATTGCTCCCGTTTGGTCTAGACTATAGTGATGTTCTTTCTACAACCTCCGGCACCGAAAAGCCGCAACTTGTGCTCCCAGTCATTGGAGACTTGACTGAGAATGAGATATCTGCTGCTCAACAATCGATAATGTTTGCCAAGTCGATTTCTGATGGTCCGTTTTATACTGGGAATCTAGACCGCAAGGACCTATCGCGAGTCGAGAAGCGCCAGGCCGAAATCCTGAAGGGAAACACCGCTGCTGATGGTATTGAGCGGTACTCTGATCGGTACAAGAAGGTGAAGAAAATTGGCAGAACCATAGAGGAACACCCTTACCAATTGGAGTTCTTCCCGGACGAGTTGTACTCAGTCATGGGTATAAGCAATATCCAGAAAAAGAGGCTATTGTCGTTGTCGACGTTTAAATCAAATGGTGGATTACGAGATTATAAAGTAGACGAAGACCACGATAAGAAGGCCGAGTCGATGTTGGAGAAGTTGAAGAACATGGCCGAGGATCTTGATAATGGCGATGAGAACCATGACGACGGTGACGACGATGCTCAGGAGGATATGGATGATGAGTTTGACGAGGATGAAGATGATGACTATAATGCAGAGAAGTATTTCGATGATGGCGATGACGATGGGATGGATGCTGGAGATGACGACGAGGCAGCATTCTAGGCATAAGGAGATGGCATTCTAGGCATAAGGAGACGGCATCAGTAAAGTGTTAAAGAGACGGCACTTTAGTGATAAGAGACGGCATCTTAGTGATACGTGTTGCTGATTAGTGTGTATATTGTACATTAGTAATAAACGGAGAGTTTCGGAGATTGGTATCTCCAGAGATTAGAAACAACCCCTGAAAAGTCCTCCCCCTTCTCACCTACATGCGGTATTATATATCAAACGTAAAGCTCACCAACGAATTCCTTCCTCGAGGAAGTTTCCCGAGCCATCGACCAAACTTGTGTTCCTTGCTTAACAATACAAACACTTTAAGCTGGTTGTTTTCTGGCACCTCAACCGAGGCTATTTTCACCACACACCCATTCAAATTAGTCACCTCTCCGATTAGCCTGAATGAACGTAACCCTTCCGAGTCCAACCTCCATACTTTCACAGTGTTGTTAAATGAACCGGTGAAGAAAACGTCACTATAAGGATGGGCATGAATAGCAGTAATCCAGTATGGCTGGCGCTGGGGAACCTGGCTTTCGGCGATAACCAGGGAACTTTCAGCACTGCTTTGACTTGGGCCCAACTCAGGCTGCAATCCATGGGCCAATCTTTCCGTCATCAATGCTTTCTTCTTGGCCAATGACCACAACGCTACATTACCATTATCTGAACCAGTGACGAAATGTGACTCGTCATTCATGCACACCACATCAATAGATCCTTCATTATGGAAGGGAACATCATCCACCGCATCGGTATCGGTGTCTTTCCGCTTTTTTCTCTTCTTCTCGGTGGAATCACCGCCTCGGAAGGTTAGCCGTGACTCCTCGGCAATTTTCCAAAACATCGCCGTTTTGTCTCTGGAACCTACAGACACACAAGTCTCTCGGGCCAAGGCAGAGATGTCGGTAATGTTGTCCTGGTGGCCATAAAGAATCTCCAACTGGGTGAACTGGTTGATGGAGTAGGTTCTTATTCTTAAATCGGCACAGGCGGCAAATAGCTGGTCGGAGTTTCGTCTGAATGCAATCGAGTTCACTGCCGATCGGGTTTCCAACACCTTCAAACAGGAAAGACTTTCACTTGACCAAATAATTAACCGCGAGTCAGAACCTCCAGTTACGATATACTTGCCATCGGGAGAAGCAGCTACACAGTTGATTTGGTCCCAGTGATGGTTGGCGCCAACATTGGTCGTGTTTAAATTGGAGCACTTCAATCCACCTTTTACGTGTCTGATTCTCTGTGGTTTCCGACCGGATATGTTCCATTTTATGAGTTCGGCATCCTTAGAAACCGTGTATAACCACGGATAGTGCACATCCATGTTGGTTAGGTTCTTGGATCCTATTCTGGTGGTGGTAGACTTGATTTCATCATCAAACTGCTGGGAAATCTTGTCAGCAAGAAACTTATACACGTAACCTTTAGATTCAGCCACGTCTTTTTGCAACCTCCTCGATAATATATCGTCATCAAGGTCCTGGGCATCAAAATTGTCGCCATTTAATTCGGTTTGTTTCAAGTTCTCCAAGTACTGTTTAGCCAATCTTCTTCTCTTGTCAGCAGCGCTTTCATCAGCAAACTCTTCATCTGAAGCCAAGTCGTCGTCGTCATCGCCACCATCACCATCGCCATCTACGTCATCGTCTGCTCGGTTACTATTTCTGTTTCCGAATAATTCTTGCTCACTATCGCTTGATTCGGAGATTTCCTCATCGTAGCGTGGTGTCGTTTGCTTGCTGGAGGATTTCGTTTGTTTTCTGGATGTACTGGTTAGCTTTGAGTGACGTTTTCTTTTCCTCGACGGATCTGATAAAAACGGATCTCCAGCCATGCTTGAATGGGTAGTCTAAATTGGTTACACAAGGGAAGGGGATGTGATGCCTAGTTCAAGAGCTAACTATTGCATTCTACCCTTTAACATTAATAGTGGAGCTCACATTTTGTATTTTTTTTTTCAATCATCGCGATGCCATCGTTGATGTGGTCACGTGATATTGTTCTGGTTGATGTGGTATTTGAAGTTGTGCCCAATGCTACATGGTGTGTCAATGCTACATGACCTCCCATCTGCTACATCTCCTCTCCCATTACTAATCAATTGGTTATACACTTACCTACTAATACAAGCTCTTTCTAATCCTCCAATAAATCCTCGATATCCTCATCCTCTTGTGCATCGTACGCAGTTTGCTGTCTTTGTCTTTGCTCCTCGGCAATCTCCTCCAACACCGCCTCGGTTATCTTGACGTTTCTTCTGGTTTGTTTACCCCAACCAAACGTCTTTGACTCCTCTTCAAGTTGTTTTTGGTGCTCCTCCTTTTCTTTTCTTTCCCGTTCTGGCTTTTCAGCCAATTCTCGTTCGTCGTCTGCAAACTGTCTCTGGGTTTGCTTCTTGGCCGCCCACTGGGAGTAATACTTGCGGAAAATGAGGTAGGCACACACCACAATAGTCAACCGGAAGTACTTGACAAACGTATCCTTATCGACAATCTCGTAAATCTCTTCAAACATGGCGCCACCGAAAACAACAAGCACGGAATATACAATACTAACGACTATTACAGCTAGATATACAAGAAGAAACTGGTGATACCAACAATCTGGTTCCTACTGTTCCCGTTGTACTCCCAAAAAAAAGGATGAGGCAAAAAAAAAAAATTTGGGTTCGACATCGGCAATAAAATCCCACTCGATGGTTCACATAATTTGCACTATACATATATATATACCAGGGATTATCTACAACTCCTCGTCCAGATCCTCCGCAAAGGGATCCAATTCTGGAAAGTCTCCCACTTCAACCTGTTTCGGCTTTACGAAACTGCCATGACTACTTCTAGCCTCAAATAGCTTAACTCCGTTGACCGATCCATCGTTTTTTCCCACTGGTTCGTCAAACTCAATTCCTACCCAGTAGTTCTTTCCCTGGTCAATCACATCAACCTTACCAATAAACCGGATAACTCCTCGTCTTTCCCCTTCAATTTTGATCACTCTACATCTATCGCCCACTTTCATACCAACAACCTTTGCCTCATTCTCTTCCTGGGCGCGCTTCTGCATAATCTCGTAGTTGGGATCAAATCGTCCAAGCCTATTTTCTTGCTTCCACAGAAGCACCGAGTCTTTTCTTTTGATGTATTCTGCTTCTGAGAACTGAAATTCGGCACCATTGGCGTCTTCGTTGGCCAACTCGTTAACGGCCGAGTCTGGATCCTCGTCGATGACATGGATTCTGCTATACGGTTTCAATCCAAACGAACTCACCAAAATATCCTCGTCATTGACGGAATCACCGTCAGAGGAAAATAATTTAGTGTACACGTTGGAGTGCTGGTTAGCGTAGTAATGCACGGTTTGGTTCTCGGGTTTAATGCCCGTGATAAACTCCAATTTCTGTTTCAAGTACGCCACATTCCACTGGAGCGAGATTCTTCGTTCCGACGAAGTCAACGCAGAGGTGACAAATATATTTATATCGCTCATGGGTGTGAGTTGGTAGTTGTGTTTATTGGTGATGTTGATTTAACGTGTGGATCAAACGTAACAAAGTGAGGTTAAAGAAAAAAAAAATTGTGTTGATGTTTATACAGTTGGAGAGTATACCAATAATGTTACAGTACTATCAAAATACATAGTGCGAAAGTTATGCTATTGTATAAAGTATAGAGGGGGAGAAAAAAAATGGTTGTTCCTGTAACCCCCCTCCGCAGTCCATCTCCATAATGGAAGACACTCTAATTTCTGTTACAAACACCACCGTTATGGCTCTTTTCTTTAGTCCCCCACCCCCCTCTCTACTGGACTTCGTGGCTCTCAATCTCAGCAAGTTCAGCTTGGATCGCATCGTCCAAGCCCAACAACAGCTCAAGTACACTGGTTTTGAATTTCAACACATACCGGGCATGCATGTCGCATTGGTCGCGTAGTTCTTGTCTCAATTTGGTCAACTCATCGCTTTTGGCTGACTTTCTAAGCTGAAGTTCCTGTAACTCCCACTGTAGATTCATCTTCTTCTTCGATAATTGGTTGGCTTGCATTCGTATATGGTGTTCCATAGACCGTAACCTTTCAGTATAGTTTGCTAGTTCGGCATTGACTATATCTTGCTCCTCGTCGTATGCGACTTTGGCGGCTTTGATTTCGTTCTCCTTTTCCTGGTGTATTTGCTGCTTTTCTTCTATAGCTTCCGTAGCATAGTCCTGCGCTTGTCGCAACCGAAGAATCTCTCGGTCGAGACGATGGATCTCCAGCACAAGTTGCTCGCGATAACTGTTCAAGAACGCCTTTCTATCGCCAAGCAGTTTATCGATGATCTCCTCCGGCTGAAACGCCCTCGGCGAAGTGAGGTCTTTATTCACCTGGATACTAAAGTCATAGTTGCTAATCCGAGCAGTCCTGGCCTCATTGACGATATGGGTAATTACCGCTTCAAGGGTCTTTAAGTGGGCTGCAACCTCTCCTTCTCTCACGGATAATAAGCCACTCTTGTCCGACAAGTCTCTGGCTAAACTTTCGCACTGTTTGTTCAACTTGTCCTCCTCGCTATGGAGGTTCTGGATCAGGGCCACCGAGGTTCCCTTGTTGGTGATTTGCAGTTCCAACTCCTTCAGTTTATTCACAATTGAATCCAATTCCTGCTGGAATTGCTCAATCAGAGCCGATAAGCTGGACAAACTCTGAACCCCGTGAGATAATGCTCGTTCTAGAGCATCGTTGGTTTCTCCGAGGGCAGCATAGTCTCCTTCCAACCCTCGTTGACGTTTTTTGCCTTCGTCCATTTCTGTATTCAACCCTTGTAACTCTGCTAGGGTGTTGCTCAACCTGGCATTCTCGTTTCGGATATCCTGGTGCTGTTTGTCAAGTCGTCTACAGCAGTCCTCTAACTTACTTGTGGCGGTATCTTTGATGGCTGAGAAATCCTTATTGCCATCAAGGTAGAGCCGGTACGATTCCAGAAGGTGGTTGACAAGAGTGCGGTCAAACTCGGTGATGTCATCAGAAGTATCGGTATCGTCAAGAGTCATCACCTTGAGTGCCTTGTCAACTAACCAGTACAATATGGCAAGAAATGAAGGCCAGTTCTTACCACCAATGGCATAAAACAGAGTCCGGGTAATGTGATGGTTGGTGTATCCTAACTGCTTGAGAATGGTGTACATTTCCGATTCGAGGTTTTGGTTGGAGAACTCGTACGCGGGGTCCAATTTCTTGTAGATGAATTTGAACATACTGGCGAATTCGGCCTGGGTGGGAGACTTGACGATCTTTTCACCGAGTTCCGAGCCGGTTGGGGGCAAAAAACGATTGCTGAGGAGGAAGGCGTAGACTTCTTTCTGTAGTAACTCTTCGTATTGTGGGTCTCTTATTGGGCGTGTTTGGGAGGAAGGGGCAATAGAAAGCCGTGGCTGCTGAGATGAAGATGATGGTGGTGCTTGGGATACTCGTCTACGTGGAGTTACACCGGAATTTGACCGGGACGACGATAATTGGGAGTATAATGCTGTTTGGCTCGAAGGTGCTATGTTTGGTCGTGTGGTAGCTGCGGGAGTGCTCAATAATGTTGATCGTTTTGATGTTGACGGGTCATTTGAGATTATACTGGATATTCTTCTGGCCAGGCCAGTGATCAGGAGTTTTCTGATACTCCTGCGTCTCTGCTGGGAGGACTGGGAAGGCGTGGACATTGTTGGGGGCGGAAGAGTAGTAGAGATGGTTGTTTATGTTTGGTGGAGAACAAATGAAAAACAAATTTGGTGGGTTGGTGGCGGGCGCTACCAGTTGGAGGGTTTGGTTATAATGATGATGAGAAGGTTGGTGGGTGGTGTAGATATGGAGAGTATGTGTCAATAGATGTTAGAGACAGGATAAAGAGAACAAAGAAGATACAACAGACAGCAAACAACAATGAAACAAACCACAAACCACAAACCGCAAACCGCAAACCGCAAACCACAAACCGCAAACCGCAAACCACAAACCACAAACCGCAAACCACAAACCACAAACTACCATAGACATACCCTATGTTAATACCATTTCTCACCATATCTACTCAATTCATCTCATCTCAATATTTTCAAGAAAAACCAACAACATATACACCAGATTAAGAAATATCCTATAAAATATCAAAAATCACCCCCAGAAACCCTCCCTGTTCCTCCCCATTCCTCCTTACTCTGTTCTTACATTAGTTTAACTGGTTTGTAAGGAAAGCCGGGTAATCTTTTTCCTCATCACCGAAAAAAACACATGATCAGTATACTCTCCACTTGTTCCCCATTACTTACATAATAAACCCTCCCATACAATGATCAAGAACACTGTTGATCATTGGTATAGATGGATTGTTGACATTGACATACTATTTCCCATTGTTTATTATACCTTACTCTCCCTAACTCTCCCATATTAACCGTGTTCACTCCATCATTCCCACTGTATACATAA